>WBZZ01006782.1:222500-253661 GCA_019918135.1 Paulinella micropora | reverse complement strand
GTGACCGTGTACACGTAGTCGTTGGGACTTTCTGCGGTTAGCACCTCGGTCAGCTTATTTTTTAAGTTGTTCATTGTGTAGTTTCCCTCCGGTATCGTAATGAGTGCCTCGTATCCGTCTTCGCTTAGAATAAAAGTGTTGTAAGGACTTGCCACAGAGTAATATGATTTCGGCACATAGATATGAAGTATTTTACAGTGTGTCGGGTTGTCTAGCCCTTTCATATCAATGGAGTGAGTGAAATCACTATCCGTGCCGTTTATCCTATTTTTGCTATTGACATAGTAAATGTTGCTACTTCGCCCGCCTCTATATTCCATCGCACCTCCAAGTATATTATATATTCTAAAATATATTTTTATTTTACTGGCGGGGTCTAAATGAAAGTATCAAAGCCGTAGCCGTTCTGCGCTTTCAACTCCTCCGCTTCTTTTTCCTTCAAATCAGTCCATCCGCTTGCGAATTTAAAGCGGTTCCCTTTCGCTCTTTCTTTAAGAAACCTAATACTATGCCACCCGCAGGTTGTGCTTGTGTCGCTTTGGTTTTTGACTTGATTGACTTTCATAAGCAGGTATGTGTTCGGCTTACTCTTTTCAATAAGCTGTTTCATTTGGTGTAGAAATAGCTCAGTCGGCTTATACAGCGCGAGAGGGTCGTAGATTTCAATAGAGTCATCTTTAATTGTGTCAATCCAAACAGCAATCCAATGTGAGCCCGCTTGACTAGACTTATCCAAGTTCATTATAAATCCATACTTCTTTCTTTTTTCAGGCTTCAGTTTGTTTATTTCGTCGCTAGCTACTGTCCCTAAATACCAATCATATTTCATAATGTTGTCTATTTCGTCCGTCATTAGCCCGCGGTAGCCCGTCCCGCTTTGTTCTTTGTCGTCTTCTAACGGTGGTGGCATATTTTGGAATTGAGTTATTAAGTCTTTCACATCCTCATCGTCGGCTGGCGGTTGTTCTTCTGGGTCTTCTGGTTGTGGTTCTGGTTGTGGTTCTGGTTGTGGCGGTGGCTCTTTTTCTTCTGGTTGTGGTTCTGGTTGTGGTTCTGGTTCTTTTTCTTCCGCTGGTGGAAATGGCGGTGGTGCTAAATTTTTTTTTGCTATTTTCTTAGAAAACCAAGCACCAAACCTAGCCCATCCATCCGCTGGTGTTTTTATTCCGACTGTGGTTTTGTGATTGTAAAGAAACTGTTTCATTGAATTTTTATAATTAGACTTATTTTTGCCAGTTTTAACAATCGGGATATTAATTCCAGCTTCTGCTAGTTTATTTATTATTACCTTATTAGTTGGCCACGGTTTGACTCTACGACCATCTATCATTTCATTAACGATTTTTTCCCGTTCTATTTGCCTATATTTTGAGTCTTTCGCTTTCAGTTCGTCAGTTACATCTTTTACTTTTCCAGACTGCGGTGTTTTCGTCCTTTTTGGTGCTGGTGTCGTAGGCATTGTCAAAAGATTGTTAGTTTTCTGGTGTTCTATTAATTCCATATTAATTCGTTGTAGTTTTGCTATTTCCCTCTTCTTTTCTTCTCGTCTTTCCTTCATTTCAGCATCCTCCTTCCTCTCTCTTCTTTTCTTTTCTTCTTCTTTCTCTTCAAGGTCTTTCATTTCTTTTATTTCCAACCTTTTCTTTTCTTCTTCTATCTCTTCCCGTTTCTTCTTTTCCTTTTGTTCCTCGTCGTGTATTAGGTCATATTTTTTTTGTAGGTTGTCTTGTATCTGGTTTCGATTCTCGTATTCAAGACGGTTGAAGTCAGACTTAACTATTCGCTCTTTAGTCTTTCGTTTATTTTTTGTTTTCGTCTTCACCATATATTTCAAAAACAACTTAACGATTTGAAGTGTTGAAAGGTTATTCGTTTTCTCGCCAAAGTTGAGATATGCTCGTTTGCGTTTCACTTTAATATACGGTCGGCCATCTTTGGTTCTGTATATCCTCGGCGGTCTTTGTTTCTTTCGCGGTTTTTTTACAACCATCGTATATTGTTAGAAAAAAATTAATATAAGATTTTACATCAATCTGGTTGTGGGTTAGCGAAACTTAACAGCTCCACCTCGTTGTTTGCCGTATCCTTGCTTCGCCGCCGCCTTCGCTACACGGTCCGCATAAGGCACTCCGACATCACTCAGAAAAGTAGCACCCCTTGAAATAGCTTTGTTCTTTCTCAACCATCTTTCAACATTTGTGGCTGCTTTTTCTACTTTCGCCCAGTTAATTTTACCGCCCGTTTGTTTCTTTTTTCCTTTCTTCTTTCTTCCTCCCGCTTGTGGCATTTTGACTGGTGAAGGATTGTATCCGATGTTATATCCCGCTGGTTGTGAAATAATCACTGGTGATGTTGGCATCTATATAATATATGAAAAAAAATAAATAATAAAATTACAAAAATCGTTTATTGAAATTCTGCCTTAGCTCGTCCGATACAGCGTCAACATACAAAAAGTTAAATCGCTCTTTTGTCGCCTCGTGGTATTTTTCAATGAAGTATTCAAGGTCGTAGCCGAGGTCCAGATGCTTATACACGAGTTCTATTTTATCGACACTCTGACCAGGAAAAATAAGGAGATAGTCCAGCTGTTTAATTGCCTCGGTCGTAAGTCGTTAAGGTACTGCGAGCTCATAATCACTTTTGACTTATAATGTCTATTTTTCTTCAACAGGTCGCTCACAGACTTATCCCTTAGGCCACTTCCAAGGTCATCAAGGACGAACACGACTTCGGGAGTTTGATACTTAGACGGTCTCGGGGGTGCGGGGGCTTGCCCCTGCTTCTCTTCTTTTCCAAAATAAAGAAACTTCGGCTTTGGTTCTTCTTGACCATCCTGAATGATTTCTCCTTCTTGCTCTTCATCGGGTTTATTGAGCTTGTCTAATTCGTAATCAATCACACTATACCCGTCCGTTTTCAAATATGTGTATATCGCCATCGGGTTTCCCTTCTTCTTGAAGTGCTTAACCATTTCTTTGTAAATGTGGTCCTTGTGTATCGTGCTGGCTATAATAACAATACGGGTCTTTTTGTCCGTTGTTCGTTTCAGGATTTCAAACAGCGCGGTCGTCTTGCCACTCTTCTTGCGAGCGAGAAGAAATATATTGGCATACGGTTCATCAAACAACTTATATCCTTTTGCCAACTTGTCGCCATCTCCGTTTTGCTTAACTGGTCTAACTCGTATATCATTAATTTTTTCCATCGTCGCTATATTTTCGTCAGCCAAGAAATTCTAAACAAATAACAATTCTTCCGTCTAAGGGGTCAGTCTCAATATTGCCATTATCCGTTTTAAGCACTTTAAAAGTGTATTGTCCGTCGGTCCAATTAATAATACCTAAGTTGTAGCTAAGATTGGAAATGTTTGCCATATCACTGTCTGCGAATGAGCCAATAATCCCGATGCGGTCCATATAAAGGATTTTTGTTTTCGTCTCGGTCAAGTCATTCATATAGTGGATAAACTTAACATTCATTCTAGTCGGTGTAAAGCTCAATTGAATGTTTTTGTTGAATGACTTGCTATCGCCAACAAAATCATAACTTAGAAAAATAATCTTCTGGTATTTATAGTCCGCCATGTTGTCGCCTATACTAATGTTCATAAACTTTTTATTAATTAATATTTCCGCTCGGACCGCCTGCGACTTCTATTCACGCGTCAGCGATAAAAAAAATGAAAGTTGTCTTTATTGTATCCAAAAGGGATGTGTGTATAAACCGATGTCAGACTGGTGTGTTAGTTTTGATGAAGCCGTTCCGCTAATCTGTGCGGGTGATAGCTCTTGGTATAAAGTCTATTTGTATGAATGTTCATTTCTTTGAACTAGAAGGCGATGGAAGGCAGATGCCGATAAGTAGTGTTAAAATACCGACGTACGTGTTAGCAACCTCGCACGGTAAGTTCTTTTCGGACAGCCTCACGATACAAAGGGTTATGATGGCGATGATGATACCCATTTGAAATAAGTATTTAATAAGACGGCTGTCGGTTTTTCGCTTCGTCATACAACAATCCCAATTGTCTTCGTATTCGTGGTCTATTTTTTTTTCTTCCTGCTTAATTTGGACATCTAGCACACGATTCTTCAACTCGGGTGTCATCTCACCATCTGCTAACTCAATGACTGGTGGTGGATGTAATCTAGGGGGCATTGGTAAATACTTCTGCTCGGATTTCTGCTAATTGGTTCGCTTGGTCTTGAAGTATATTAAGTAAAGTTTTATTTTCTTTTTCTAAATTAATCACTTTTTCCGCCATATGTTGAAAAGCACTTACAAGAATTGGTATAAAACTTGTATATTCTATTCCTTCTATGTTTTCATCGTCGCCTATTTTCATACCAGTAGTCTCAACAAACTCTGGAAATATTTTTTTAACTTCATCAGCAATAAAACCGCAATTCTTACTTTCTTTCTTCTCATCTGTTTTCCAATAATACGAGCAACAATTTAATTTTAATAATTTCATACAGCATTCATCGCAGTCTAATGTCTTAATATCCGCCTTTAATCTTCTATCTGACGAGTATCCCCATCCACCGCCAACAGCCACATAATTATAACCGCCCGAAGGTTCGCCGTTTGAATTTGACGTACACCAAGCATAAAGTTGTGAGCCACTATGACCAATGAAACCGCGGTTATTAGTATTATTACCAGACCTTAATAAAATCATAGGTTCATTAGGATAACCTGACCTTGACATACCTATTTGGACAGAAGTTGAAGCACCCTGAGACGGTACATAAAAACCGTTTGAATTCATCTGTGCTCGCCAAGTAGAGCCCGTTGTTTGAAAGTGTATATCGCCATACTCTCTAATAATCATATAATTAGCATTTCTTTGACAGAATACTCCGTGGTTATCGTCAGACCACCTTATCCCGCAAGTTGCTGTCGTGCCGTCCGAAAAGTAAAGTTGAGAGCCTGAATTAGTCATTGTAATACTTTGAGCGGAAGAAATACCAGCATTTGCGGTTATCACTCCACTCGCAGTCGTCGTTGTTGTGCTTATTCCAGCATTCGCCGTTAATAGTCCAGCTGTGTTTATATTCACTGCTTCACTCATTGCCACAGTTCCTCCCAGTGCTACTCCTGATTTGTAATTAAAACTGAGTTTGTCATTGTATTTCGCTATTTGAAAGTTTGAGCCTGTGTCCGATGAAAGGATATTTGTTCCATTAAAATAACAATCAAAATACAAATTGATATTGTCTTGCCCCCAGTTCAATAATTGAAATGTTGGATAAACAGAAGTATTTACGAAGGCCTGTATGTGCGGACCATTCATATTGCCGTTTGTTCCATATAATTCTAATCCACCTGTTGCGGCCGTCCCCTTTGTGTTTCTGCCAATTATACACGGGACACCTAATGAAGTCGCTAATATTCCGCTGAATTCCTTTGTTCCTGCTATTGTTTGTGTTCCAGTTAATTTTACGTTCTGCCCGTCTAATGTATCCACATAAGTTTTATTTGCTCCGTCCGTTGAAGCCGATGGAGTGGCTAAATTTGACATAATCTGACTTTTCATATCAAGCCCAGCATTCGCCGTTATCAATCCGCTGGCCGTTAATGTAGTTCCTGTTAATCCCGCACTCGCCGTAATCAATCCGCTGGCTGTTATGGTTCCGCTCGTCGTTAATGAGTATCCTGTGATATTTCTAACATCGGTTATATCATAGTTAAATGTCTCATAATCAAAATACAAACTTGCTATACGGGGCTGGCTTCTAAATGAAGTTCCGCCGCTCCCCGTCTTATTTACGATAAAAATAATATACCTAGCGGTAGCATTTGAAGCGGGGTTATATGACTTTGTCGTTTGACTTGCCCATGCTTGCCCTGTTTGACTATCCCATAAAGTATATGTTATGTTGTCGCTACTTGTCCCCACATACCAAATAGACGGGGTAGTTTCGATGAAGTTCGCAGAAGAAGACCGCACATAATAAGTTTTTATCCTATATATCGCCCCTAAATCAATTTTTATATATTCGCCTGTGTATGGTGTGCCTCCCCATGTGTTCGTTGTTGCTGGCGTTCTATTATATACCCCTGTCGTGTCGTTGTAATAAATGGCTGTCGTCCAGTAGTCGTTTTGGCTAGCATTAAAAGCATAATAAGCGGGGTTGTATTCATTTGAAGCCGAAGCAACAAAAGGAGACGGGGCGGAGTTGGTTGTCATAGTCTGTGGTGCCGTGTATAGAGTAAAAGCAGAAGCCCCATGTTTAACATCGCCCGTCATTGTTCCACCCGATAAAGCAAGGAAAGATAAAGCCCCAGTAGAATTTACCCAGTTTGAGCCGTTGTATGTTAATAATTGACCATTCGCGGGAGTTGTAATAATAACATCGCTATGAGTATCAATTGAGCCACTCGCCGACACTTTCGCCGTGTTCGTATCGTGTTCGCTAAATAGAGTTGAGACAGTCCTACCATTTAGTTGATTTACATTTGTAATACTTTGACTATTCATATTTAAGCCTCCATTTGCTATTATTGATTTTGTCGCCGTAATCGCTGTGTTGTTAATTCTGAATAATTCATTTGAGCCTCCATAATAAAATACGTGGCTATCTGTTGAAGCATTGACATTATAAATCAATGTTTGACTAGCAACACCAAAGCCGAGAAAAGCCGTAGCCGACGGAGTGCCTCCATCCCATAAAACCAGTTTGTTTGCTATTGTCGCCCCACTTCTATCTATAAAAAGGCTTTTTCCAGTGCCTACTACAACATTATCGCTTGTTGTTATTGTCGTCGTAGATATTCCCGCATTTGCCGTTATTAATCCGCTGGCAGTTATTGCCTTTGTTGTTAATAAGCCCGATGTGCTATTGATATCTAATGCGGTATTAAAGGTTATATTACTGCCCACCGCTACTCCTGATGCGTATTGAAAAAGGAGATTAGTGCCTTTTGCTATCATAAAATTTGAAGTAACAGAACTGGACTTATCATTAACTGCTCCGTCCCAATAACAATCAAATTTCAATGCCATATTGCTATGTCCATTATTAATTAATTGAAAGCAGGGGTAATTTGGATTAGCAGTTGTAAACGCTTGTATATGCGGCCCTGCTACGCCAGACGTTCCATATAATTCCAAGCCTCCTGTGTATGCCGCCAATCCTCTCGTCGTCCTTCCCATAATTAATGGTTTGTCTTGTGCTATCGTTATTTTATCGCTAAATGTTTTAGTTCCTGCTATGGTTTGGTCTCCTGTCAGTTTCACATTTTGTCCGTCCAATGTATCAGCATACCCTTTTGTCGCCCCGTCAGTCGTTGCTGTTGGTGTGGCTAAATTCGTTATTTTTCTGTTGTTCAAAGATAGTGTAGTGCCAGTCGCGGTCGCGATTACATTATCACCCGCATATAAATCAACATACGAGCCAGTTATTTGTATTGGATAATAGGCCGCGGTTGCTATTTTTTGTGCTGTAATCTCTCCTATATTTGTTGCCGTATCAAAGGCGATACCGATACCATCAAAAGCGGCTGGACCTGTGGCGCCCCGCACTTCTATTGTTGAAGTAAATTTTTTATTACCTGCTATGGTTTGGTCTCCTGTTAGTTTAACGACGGCGGTATCGAGGGTGGAAACATCAATGCCATCAACAAGATTAACATTTGTTATGCTCTGCCCTCCCATATTTAATCCTGCCGTCATGCTTGCGGTGCCGTCAAGTCGTAGAAAAGGAGAAGCAACATTTCGCCATTGTCCAGTTGAATAAATGAGTAATTGGTTATCTGAGGGTGTGCCTGTAATTAAAACATCGCTGTGTGTATTAATTGAACCATCCGCAGACACTTTCGCATTATTTGCCTCGTGTTCTGTTATCCAATCATCTACATCTTTGGTATTTAGTAAATTTACTCCTGTTATATTCTTAAATCCGCCCATATTAATATTGCCGAATTCATCAACATTTATCGGAAAGGTTTTATTGACCCAGTTTATTGAATTATAAGTGAGATAACTGTTCGCTGCGATTGGTGCTGTAATGACTACATCGGAGAGTGTGTCAATTGACCCGAGGTAAGTATTCCTCCATTTGCCATCAACATCGTTGTAAGTTAAGTATTGGCCGACCGCTTGTGCTGATATGTTTGTGTCTACCAAATTGTATAAACTGGTTTGATGCGGATTACTTGTATTAGAACGGTGTTGAGTCGAGGCTTTAACCTCGTCGTTATCCCTCACGCGTTGCTCTGTGTAGTATAAACGGCTTCCTTCTTTAACGTCCGACGTGCTTTTAGTAGCCAGTCGTGTGTCAAATCGTCCGTCAGTATAGTAGAGGTTTACAGGGTCGGCATCTTCTGGCACTCTATCCGTGTTTAAGCCGACGATATTAGTGTTCGTTAAATCGAGGTTAAGTATATTTAGACTATCGACGGCCAGCTCATTAAGGCCTAAGAGCGACTTATATTGCGACATTGAACCGCTATATAATTAGTTTATTAATAAAAACTAAATAATATTATTTTGTATATTAATATAATCAAGTCATAAAATGCCGAGAGGTAATAGAGAGGTCGCGATGAAGAATCTTGAAAAGGGGTGGGAGGCAAAGAAGCAACAGGCTAAGCAAAGAAAGATTGAGAGGGCGAGGGAATTACTCGCTGAGGAACAGGCTAAGAATGTGAAAGGAATGAGCGAAGACGAAAAGATGGAACACATTACTAAGAAGCAGTTGGCGAGGGATATGATGGATGGCAGAGACGGTGAGAAAAGTGAGGAAAGCAGTGAAAGTGAAGAAGAGGTTGAGCACGACTTCGTCGATATTGTCGCGCGACGGGTTGCGGGTATGAAACTTAAATCAAAGCAGAAGAAGGTGAAGAAAGTGGTAAAAAAGAAAGTGGAAGAAAGCGAGGACAGCGAAAGCGAGAGCGAGGAAGAGGAACAGCCTAAGAAGGGAGGGAAGAAGCCCGGCCGTGTTAATGTCAATGTTTATGCCGGACACCCTGAGAAGACAAAAAAAGAAAGTAATGATATTTCAAAAATGTTTTTAAAGTTCTAATATAGATGAGCGAAATTAAGAACCTTCCATTAGATGTCCGTTTTCACATTATGGACTATTTATATAATCATCGTGAGTATGACTTCAATTGCTGTTATGTGTGTGGATTAACTTTATGTTTAGCGAGCCGACAGATTACAGCTATTGATGACAGTTTCGACCGATTTTATACGTACGAGTTTTGTTCTAATTATTGTTTTGAACTTGAAAAAAAAGAAAGATTAATATATAAGGATACAGCATTAGGTGTCATTAAGTATTAGAAAGGACAAGCACTTTCAAACCCAAAGAGAGGTGCGGAGGCGAAGTCTCTGCGGATGGACAACAAACATAGCAATCCCCAGAACAATATTACAGATGAAGTTGTGGAGGATGCGGATGAAATAAAGGAGCAACAAGCACTTGAAATACATTACCAAAAAAGATTACCGACTGATAAGTGGAATACAATATGGTCGGATAAACCATTTAAACAAGTATTTGTAGATTTGGCGGATATGTCTAAGTTGAAAGATAAGAAAGGAAATAAAGGCTATGCTTGGATGTTATTTTGGATTGACACTCATAGTCGATTTTTAATCATTAAACCGCTTAAAAACAAAACGGCTAAGGAAGTTTATACCGCTTTAAAATCAATACCATACACTCCGGAATCCATTACAACCGATAGCGGAAGTGAATATAAAGGAATGGTTAAAGATTATTTCAGAGATAACAACGTCGAACACCGGACGGTTGAAATAGGAGACCATCGGGCGCTTGCTATCGTTGACCGGGTTATAAGAACAATACGGAGATGGTTAGACATACTATTCGAAACTAACGGAAACTTTGACTGGCTAACTTACATCTACGACATGGTAGACGCTTATAATATGAGGTTTCATAGAACTATTAAAGCCCGTCCGATAGATGTATTTAAGGGTGTAAATAAAAATAAACAACGTATTCAAAGGGATGGGTTAGTAGACGAATTTGAAAAAGGCGACAGGGTAAGAAAGGAACTAAAAAGGAATTTATTTTCCAAAGGCGGCAAGCAATACAGGAAACAAATTTATACCGTCGTGGGCCGTTCCGGTTTCAAGTTAATATTAAATTCGGATGAGCTGGTCAGCCCCCGGGAACTATTAAAGACCAAATTTGATAAACCGGTAGACGAAGAAAAACAAATAAAAGAACAAGTAAAAGAAATAACGAAAGAAAAGAAAACAAAGGAACAGTTAAAGAGAGAAGACATAGATGAGGGAAATGTCAGAACGAGCAAAAGAGAAAAGAAAGCAAAAGTAATATTAGATTTATGAAGAATTGTAATTTTAATGATTAAAGTTTGCGTGGAGATGCCCTCTTCCAGTTGCCTGATATTAGAAGAATGTAATTGATTTCTTTCATTTCGCTCCTATACCTTTTGTGAATGGAGGTAAGAGAAGGGAAGATAATGACATCTTCGAACTCACCTTCTCCCGCGCGCACGATGAAAAATTGTTGGCTTAATGGGTTGAGTACTCCATTATCCACATCTGCTGGATAATATACTCGCCCTTCCTCACTCTTCAAATCGCTTTTCTTCCCCATTATTACTTTCTTATTCGACGTAACGAAATCCAACGAAACTTGAACAACAAAATTTTTGGTTTCGCCGTGTACATTTTCATACTTGACCCAGGGTCCGGGGATGTCTGGGGCTGGCTGGCCAGGGGCTTGGTTGGCTGGGGCTTGGTCGGCTGGGGCTTGGTCGGCTGGGGCTTGGTCGGCTGGGGTTGGCTCGGCTGGGGCTTGGTCGGCTGGGGCTTGGTCGGCTGGGGTTGGCTCGGCTGGGGCTTGGTCGGCTGGGGCTTGGTCGGCTGGGGCTTGGTCGGCTGGGGTTGGCTCGGCTGGGGCTTGGTCGGCTGGGGCTTGGTCGGCTGGGGCATCCTTCAACTCCCCAAGCTGCGCCCTCCGCATGATGTCGGTGATTTGGTCCATAGAACCGTTTGCCTCCAAGTGAGCAAAGAGCTCGTCGGTCGCCTTCTTGGACCTTGAAAACATCCACTTCTTGGATTGTGAGCTTTTGGGAGAATAAGGCTGCCGCGTGATTTCGGTTTAGGTTGGTTTTTTCCAATTTCCTTTTTTTATTTCGGGGACCAAAGGGCCGAAATGGTCATCGCAATAATTTAAGCCGTAATGTGCGGACGAAACTGCCGTTTTTATATTTTTTCGCACGAAGTCACGAATTTTTTGACATTGGATTTTCTTTTTTTCTCGGTTGCTTCGTTTTCTTGCTTTTTGTGCGGACCTCACTTCGTAAACAATAAAACCCTCATAACATGTCTATTAACCTTATTCCGGATTTCGTAAAGGGAAAGGAAGAATGGATTGAACAATTTGAAGATCGAAGATATACTCCGAAAAAATTGAATGAAATGAAAATAAGAATGATGAAAGAGGTTGAGAAAGATGAAGCATTGGTTGAAGAGATGAAGAAGGAATTGAATAAAAAGAAAGAAAGACTTGGAGCGATTGACGAAGTTCTTCTTACGAAGAAGGAGGAACAAGAAGAGATGGAAGAAGACTTGATGAAAGACAGAAGAAGAAAGAAGAGATTGAGACAGATTGAAGGAGAAAGAAGATTGATGAAACACTGGAAGAAGCAGAATAAAGGACAGATAGATAGTGATGAGATCGAAAGAATTGAAGCGTTAGTTGAGAATGGACATTCCTTTACGAAATCTTGTTTAATGATAAAACAAAAAAATGAGGGAAGCCCGAATATGAACAGGGCATTACGGTGAGGTCGCTAAAAAAATAACTGATTTATTTGTAAAAAAGTCCCTCTGTGGGCAATAACTGAAATACTTGGAAAAAAGTCCCATCTGTGGGCAATAACTGAAATACTTGGAAAATTGTAAAATTGGAAAAAACAAAAGTCGTGGGAGACTATAAAAACCCTACCTCATACATTATGTGTGATGGTAGGTTTGTGCGGTGGGTGGAGACTACAGAGGTACTTTTCTCTTCCTTTCTTGATTTCGTCTTGTTTTCCTTCTTGATTTCTCATGATGGTGATTTTTGGCTATTTGGGCACGAAGACACTTTTTTGGCGGGGCATTTTCTGAAAAAAATGACCCCCTAAAAAGTGTAATTATCTTCTCCTATCTAGCACTGAGAGAAAACATATGTATATATCCGACACTTTTAAATTCCTTATTAAGTAAATAAAAAAGTGTCTAATATAAAATGGTTAGAAAAATTACGAAAGGTGGTGTATATGTCTCTACAGATAGAGTTTATATAAAATGGTGTGAGAATGGTGTGAAGAAGAAGAAAGAAATATGTATAACAAGAAATAGGTCAAAGGAAGAAGCAGAAAAGCAAGCAAGGGAGTTTTACGAAAAGGAAGTATTATCAAAATACGAAGAAGATAATAAAAATACAGATTACAAACAATTAGCAAAGCAAAAGAAATCAGAATGGAGAAAGCAAAAGATTAAAGAAAAATATACATGTGTCTGTGGTAAGACTATTGGAATATACGGCAAATACACACACGAAAAAACAGAGTTTCATAGAGATTTCTTCGCGGAGAAAGAGGAGATTATGTTAGGTGGGAGACTAGTTGAAATAATTTGTCGTAGAAATGATATAGAAAAATATTACGAAAACAAACAATAATTAATTTATATTAAAGATTATTTTTCTACTATTATATAAGATGACGACGACCAGAGTTGTAGGTGTTTCATTTGATGGGAGACAGGAAAATATCTCTTATCTTAAAACAATTGGGCGAGGCGAAAAAGTTTTCATTCAACACGAACCAGAAAACAAATTTGATAAAAATGCGGTAAAGGTTGAAACAGAAAGCGGAAAACAACTAGGTTATATTAATAAGCACTTGGCAGGAACTCTTAAGTTTAAAGGAAGGAAACAAGTATATTATTCAATCTATGGAGGAGGATTAGGAAAACATTACGGGATTGAAATTACAATTTAAAATATCATAAACAATATTTAATTTATATTAAAGATTATTTTTTGTATTATATAAGATGGGTAGAAAAGCAATATACAAAACTCCAGAAGAGAAAAAGGAAGCCTTACGGAAAAGGGCTAGGGAATTCATAAAGAAAGACCCCGAAAGGCACAAGCAAAAAGCAATGGAATATTACAACCAAAATAAAACATTAATAGCGGAACGAAGAAAGAAAAAAAGAGAAGAAGTAAAGCAGGCCTTAATGAAGTTAAAGCGAATGGAAGAAGCACTAAAATAATATATATGAATTATATATTAAGGATAATATATTATTAGTTATAAATATAACAGATAATTTATTAATTATTTTTCAATATTTTTATATTCGTATTGATATAAAAATAACATGCCACCACCTTTACCACCAAGACCAGCAAAAGAAAATGTTGAACTATTGAGGGTAAGAGCGAATTTAAGGGAAACAAAAACTACAGAACCAAGACGAAGGGAAGTAAAGCTTATCGAATTAAGACCAAGATTTAATAGAGCCTTAAATTCATATACATACGATTAAAGAGACTTGATATTAACTTTTATGACAGCGATGAGATTGAGAAGGCACTTATGAGAGCGGTAAGAGATGCCAGAAGCAGAGGTATGACGAACGAAGCGAGTATCCATGTCAAGTTTGCTTATATTACCGATATAGACGATGAAAAGTTTTATAGATGGAAAACTTTTAATGCGGTAAAGATAAAAGATATTGAAGACTTATTCAATGCCATAATACTATACAATGAGGAAAATATTGAGGCGAGTGCGAATGGTTATGACCGCTTTATTCAATATATGAGAATTGAATTTATCCAAGAAAACGGAGGAGGTTGTAATTTATCGGGAAACTACAAGAAAACCAAAACAGACGAAGGAACACATATCAATCCAAGAAGTAATAATAATAATTGTTTCTTTCAAGTCAATAAAAAAATATTGAACTTCAAGACAAACAAAAGAGCCTGTAATGAAATTAGAAAAGAATTTAATCTTGAACCTAATACATTCATTCCTTTTTCGGTTGGTTTTGAAATTCTAAAAAAATATTGTATTGAAGGAAAGTATTATGAAATAACCGATGCGACAACAAAACAAACTTTACGAAATTACGAAGACCCTTTAATTTCTGCTGATGTCCTTTGTTATTTGGATGAAGGACATTATTTAGAATTTATTGGAAGAACCAAAAAGAGATGCGAGGATTGTTTCAAAACTTATTTTAATAGTCATAGATGTAATAATAAGAGAATTACATATGCTATGGCGAAACTAAGAAAAAAGAAAGACAGAGTTGATAGTTTATTGACAACCTTCAAGGAAATGTCATATAATAATAAAGACGAAATCTTTCATTACGACTCAGAAGCATTCGTAAATGAGCAAGAATTACACACACCATATATAGCGGGCTATACCATTGGAAACATTGGTTTTAAATATGTCGCTGGTGATGATTGTATTTCAAAATTGGTTGATATCATTTTTGAATATGCTGACGAATTAAAAAAGAAGAAACCCGAAGCGAGATTATATGTTAATGCTTTTAATGGAGCGAAATTTGACCATTATTTCATTCAGAAAGAATTCATTAAAAGAAAGATAAAAGATACTCCTTTGATTAATAATGGTGTTATCATTTCAATGGAATACAAGAATATGAAATTTTGGGACTTGTGTAAGCACACGGAGGGAAGCCTTAAGAAGAACCTTGAAACCTTAGGATGCGATATTTTAAAAGGCGATTTTGACCATAGTAAGGCGAAAAGGTGGGAGGAGTTGGATGAAGAAACCAAGAATGACTGCTTAAAATATCTCGCCTGTGATGTTATGGGTTTGAAGGAATTATATGAAAGATTGAATAAATCAACATTTGAAGAGAATAAGACCAATCTCTCCGAGTTTATGTCAACGTCTTCATTGACCTTCAACTTATGGAAAAAAGAGATAGATAAAAAATATATTATTCAACTTCCAAAATTGAACCAAGAAAAAGATTTTAGAAAGGCTATTTATGGGGCTAGAACTTATCCAAGCAAACGAAGATTTATTTCAAAACAATACGAAAAATATTTAAACGGAGAAATATCTTTTGATGAAATTAAAGATTATCTCATTGATGCGGATGTAGTCTCGCTTTATCCAACAGCCATGTTAGAAGACTATATGACGGGCGAAATAAGAGAACATAAAGAACCAACAGAGAAAATGTTGGGTAAGTTGGGTATATGGAATATTGATTTCATATCACCAAAAAATCTCTTACACCCGCGAGTGCCTTTTAGAGATGATAAGGGTTGTTTAAAGTGGGAACTAAAAGACATGAATGACCAATGGCTTACAAGTGTTGATATTGAAGACATGATAGAACTTGGATATAAGATTAAAATTAATCGCGGGTACTACACGGAAGGAGCCGAACCAGTATTTAAAGATTACATTTTGGAGTTATTCAAGAAAAAACAAAATTCAAAGAAAGGAACACCACAATATCTACTCGCTAAGTTATTTATGAATGCCTTATACGGGAAGACAATTCATCAAAGACCGATAAACTCAACGAGTAAGTATATTTCAAAAAATAGTGAATATTGGAAATTTTGGGCTAGTCATGTGATAACCGATATTGAAAAGTTTAATGACGATTTATGGCTTATCAGCGGAATTCCAAGAGACGAGAAAACATTAGAAAAGAAAATTACAAAACCGACACACTGCGGAGCCTTCATATTAGCATACAGCAGACGAATTATGTATAAATATATGACGGAGGCTAATCCAGACAACAATCTAGAAAATGATTATTATTATACAGACACAGACAGCATTCAAGCACATGTAAAAACGATAGAAAAAATAAGAAGATTTAGAGATAAATCAATCGGCGGGATGAGTGATGACCTTGGTGATGATTGTAAGATAATAAGGGGTATATGGGTAGCACCAAAATTGTATATGTTGGAGTATGTTAAGAAGGATGACAAGAAAACACATTTCCACTTTAGAGGAAAAGGATTGGACTTGAAGAAATTAAATCCTGCTTCATATGAACTAATGGACAAGGGTGAAAGCCTGACAAACACAAGAGACTTCATAATGAAGAAGATACACACGAGCAGAAACAGCAAACAGCAACACATTGAACACTTTAGCATTCAACACCAAAAGAATGTTGTAAAAGTTGTAAATAAGGCGAGATGGTGCGGACGAGATTTCTATACTGATAATGATAGCATTCCGCGAGGATATCATATAAGGACATAAAAGAATTAATTATTAAAAAAAAATAAAATAAAAAAAAATTATTTTTTCCATAAAAAATTTTCGTCAGTCTATATACACCAATGACCGCCCTCACCAGACTATGCGAGAAGTTTGAGAAGCTCTCTATTGAAAATAAAAAAGAAACATTTTCTCTTACCGATGTTAAAAAGATAATTACTGACGAAATCCAAATGATTGAAAAGGCACGGGCGGGCAAGCCAAAGGATACTTTTCCATTTGGTAAGTATAAAGGTAAAAAAATTCAAGATATAGCGGTTATTGATAAGCCATACCTTGAATGGGTTATGAAACAGCCTTGGTTTGATAAATTCACCGACATTAAGGCAGAAGTAAAAAAATATTTACAATAAAAAAATAATATTAATAGTATATCAATGACAGACCTAAGCACCAAGCAGGACTACTTGAATGAAATTGAAAAATGGAACATTGACAGCGAAGTTAAGAAACCCACTATTAAATGGACTAAACCCGACATTGTTTCTTTCTATGAGCAATATAAACCCTATGTTGATTTTGAACAAAATCAACATTATGATAATGTGAAAGTAGTTATTCCTTTGGAGGCTACATTATCAAAAATGTTGGACGAAGAGCAGAGCACTCCTTTTACGAGTGCAGATTTAAAAGAAACGGGGATTACTGAAATAAAGGCTAATGTAGGGGCAGAAATTGCAAAGAAAGAAGAACAACAACACGAAGCAGACATTTTTCTTCAATATGGTAAGTATAAAAAAATGAAAATTGAAGATGTCGCTAAGATTGATAGACCATACCTTGAATATTTAATTCAACAACCTAATTTTAATAACAAAGATGCGGTAAAAAAATATTTATAATATCCACATCGCTTTTCATTAATTTTTTTGCTTCACTGGTCTTCAATAAAGTTAGCGATAACATTAATATTGCTACCAGCACCTGCCGACACAGCCTTCTGTGTGAATGACAAAACATCGTTCGGTGTTAATTGAATATCGTATGTTCTGAGATTAATCTGTTGAGTTGAGGCGGCATTTACATAAATCTTAAAAATTGTCGTTCCGTTCGCGATGGCCGTTGCTTTTGTGTCTGTATCTACGATTGAAGTTGTGGCATCAATATCAGCAAAACCAGCCCCTGTTAGTGTCCCATTCAATACCATTCTGACGACATTTGACTTAGTATCTTCATTCGTAATACTTACCAAGGAAGGAAAGACATTTGAATAGTTGGTGAGGCTATTATTGAATAGTGCTTTATTCCTGATACTTAAAATGGGGCTTTCAGTGGTGCTCGTTTTTTCGTCTCCTTCCGCAGTATTTGTAATACTGGTATTAATAGTATTTGAGCCCTCAATAAATAAACTGGCACTCGCCGTTTTAAGAATTTGTATTCCAGTCTTTGCATCATTTCTCATGACTGCCGTAAAAGGTAATGTTGTATTTCGCAGGCTTACCCCAGTATTAGCATTCGCATACTCAATCATATGAACTAATTGAAATAATCCTGTTATGGGATTTTCAATATAAAACTTAATAACACCAAACCCAAGATACTGAAATTGAATTTGAAATACATTTCCTTTGCTCCAGTCTAAGTTAGGCATAGCAAAATTACCATCGCATGGGTCGTCCCAGTCTTCTTGGTCAATATAAACTGCAACACCTCCTTTAATATGCGCGATATTCATTCCTGCTTGATTTTTGTAAAAATAAAATCCATCAACGAGATCATTTCCTATTCCAATAAATGAATAGTAATCTTTTGTATCATCCGTTGTCCATATAGCAGTAAAGCGGGCAAGGACACCCATTCCAGTTCTATATTGTATTCTCCTTTTACTTACTAATCCAGCATCTGCCGTTGCATTAGCAGTTGTTTTCAATTCAGCCATATTATTCAAAAATGACACAGACGATTTTGTTTCTGTTTTTGTCCATATCCTAGTATTAATGGTATATGGAAAGATTTCTTGTAATACTGGTGTTAATTGACCTACTACTGCTTCACCAAAAGCGGTTTTTGAATTATTTGTTTCCATATTACCATCATATCCAACACTGACATTTATAAATTCTCCATCTGGATTTTGTGCTATCAAATTTCGTTGGTGGGACATTATATATTAATAATAAAAAAAATAAATTAACTAACAAAAATTAATTGATATTTATCAACTTCACTCCCAATCTGACTGATCGTCAGATTTCCCGTAATCTCAAACTTGTTTGAGATATTGATAAACATCGATGTTTGAAAAACACACGAGAATGAGCGTAGCGAAATGAGAGTGTGGATTTTCAAATATCTACGACATCAAAATTTCAATTCCCTTCACAAGCACACTTCGTTGAAGAATGGCAAAAGTGTAATGGTTAAGATTGTTTCCAGCAGTAGTGCCGACAAATTCATATCGCCTCTCAGTGTCAAGGCTCAGACCACTCACCTCATACCCGTCAGTATCCTTATCACAAAGCGGGCGGTTGTTGTCCCAAGTATCAACATGAAACCAGTTGTAATGATAGACATCGCTGTTTAGGATAGCACTACCCTTCAACTTATCCTTCAAAATCATATAGTCTTCATTCTCAGAGGTGTCAATGTCAAATTGTTGAAGACGAGAGCCATCCAGAGTTGTATAGTATGAAGTAATTTTTGCATCCGCTCTGTTATCATTGTCAAAAGCGGTATTTTTATTTTCATCGTTGTGGAATGCGGAAGTATAAATTCTTCTAATTCTCTCACCCTGTGAGCGGTTCATTTTTACAACGAAATTTTGGTTTTGTGTTTGGAGGGTCTGCTTCCAAGAGATAGGGTATTCAATCTTAAATGGGAAACCTTCTCCCGCAATCTTCTGCTGTACGCCAAGGACGACATTTGGGTCAGTCTCTACGGCAAGAAACAGATTTAAGTTTGAAATAGTAGCACCAACAGCCACCTGTGCAGCACCAGTAGAAATACTGCTCGCATCAGTTCCATAGAAAGTAGAGCGGTTAGTGCCCTCCCAGACAATTCGCAAATCAAGGATTTCATTAAAACCGATAGTCTTATCTAATTCAAAAATAGTTCCAAAAATCATACCCAACCGAAGTTTAACTTTAATGACAGGGGTAGCCGATGCATTACCGCCTCCTTCAAAATACTTAGCCTCCTCAAAAGGAACATTAACAAGGCTATAATTTCCAGCAGTGCTATCGGCTAGAGCGGTATCATTATGACGGCGAGCATTAACAAGTGGCACTTTGTAGTATCCTTGAACTGCAGCAACCACTCCAGCAGTATTGACTGCATCAGTAATTGCTTTTCTTTCCGCTACACTTCCTATCTCAACTTTTCCAGCATTACACTTTTGAAGCATAGCCCCGCTAGATACACCCGCCCCGTGGTTTTCAAGTGCCATAAACTTCTCATATTTAATTTCAGGCTTCCAAATCATCTTAGTGTAATTGCCCACGTGTTGAAGATTACACAAATATTGACCGCTTCGGCTTCGCAGTTCAATTCTTTGTATCATAGGCAAGCAGTCCATAAACATACGATTATAACCAGCAGATGCGGTAGGGGTGTAAGTAAATCGCAAGACAGACCTCGCAAGGTTCAAAGGACGAGTAGGGATTTCAAAGGTGCTTTCATTTCCACCAGCAGTTGTAATGTTAACATCAGCCGACCCTTCACGGGCAGTAAGTTTGTTCAATTCATACTTACCAGTGAGCAGTTCCTTAGTCTGATGGACTAGTTCTCCTCCGTATTGGACAGGCATTTTTTTCTTTTTTTGAAGTGTTGTCTATCTCAAAACTTGTTTTGAGATTATTAACTAATTCACAAGAATATATTTATAGAAAAAAAATAATTAAATCAAAAATTAATTATCTCGCTTTCAACAGATTGAAGAATGAATTAAATAAACTAAAGTAATTAGTTTCACGATAAACCAATAAAGTCATAACGATACCCAAACCATTAAGATTAATCGCTTGGTCGTTTTCGTCCGTCAAATAAAACCTGAATACGTTGTTTGAATTAGCGGACAATGTTTTACCATACTCAGACCCGCTTCCATCATAAATGACAGAGCCGAAAGGAATTTCGTTTGCTGTGTATATTTCTTGTAGCACATGATTATCACCTTCATTCACCAAATCCGATTGAAGGTATAAAGTCTTTTCTCCAGTTAGAATAATCACATTTGGCGACTTAATAAAATCATTGGCAAAGAAATATGTTGAGTTTCTATCAAAACCCATAACCTCGTGAATGCGGGTATCAGCATCAAATATAAACCGCGGTTGAATACCTTTATTCTCTGACACACTGAATGTTAATTTGCCATCTTCTGGTTCTATGTTGGTATTATTACTGGATACAACATAAGTATAATTATTTGGGCTGTCTGCGGTTAGTATCTCCGACAACTTATTTTTTAGATTGTTCATTGTGTAGTTTCCCTCAGGTATCGTAAATAAAGCCTCATACCCGTCTTCAGATAATGTAAAAGTATTATATGGAGAGGCTACGGAGTAATACGACTTTGGCACATAGATATGAAGAATTTTACAATGTGTGGGATTGTCCAGTGATTTTAAGTTTATTTCGTGTGTAAAGTCGCTATCTGTGCCAGTTATTCTGTTTTTGCTGTTAATATAGTAAATACCCGAACTTCTTCCTCCCTTATAGTCCATGATATTTAGAATTGCGCCTCTATCTTGCTAATCGCAAGATTTCTCGCTATATTCTAAACATCGTTTTTTTCTTTTTCAAAAAAATTAATCGGTTTTCGATGGTTATCAACAAACGAGAATGAGTGAAACGAATGAGAGTGTAGTTGATAACTATCTTTCAAATAAAAGTATCAAAATTACCATATCCATTCTGTGCTTTCAACTTTTCCGCTTCTTCTTCTTTTAAGTCTGTGAAACCCGAACTAAACTTAAATCGGTTGCCTTTCGCCCGCTCCATTAAAAATCTCATACTATGCCATCCACAAGTTGAGGAAGTATCACTCTGTTGCTTTACTTGATTTACCTTCATCAATAAATAACTATCGGGGTGGCTTTTGTCAATTAGTCGTTTCATTTGTTGTTGAAAGTCTTCAGTTGGTTGGTAAAGTGCTAATGGGTCATACACTTCCACTGACCTGTCTTTATCCAGACTTATCCATACGGAGATCCAATGAGACCCTGATTGATTGTGGTTGTCCAAATTCATAATAAATCCGTATCGCTTTCTTTTTTCTGGATTTAGTTTGTAGATTTCATCACTTGCTATCGCTCCGAGATACCATCCATATTTTTTCATTATGTCATCTATTTCGTTAGTCATTAGCCCGCGCCCCTCTCCTTGTAATGGGACTTGCTCTGGCTGTGGTTTTGACTCTGCCTCTGGTTGCTCTGGTTGCTCGGGCTCTGGCTGTGGTTGTTCTAATGATGCGGTAATCGTAGGGGGTAGCGGTTGGGGCATCCCTTCATCAACATTTAAATCCGCTGAAACTTGTTTATCTACATTTGGGTCTATTGTCATTTTGTTAGTTAGAGTATTTACAAAATCATGTTTGTTCATTGTGTGTTTCCAATCTTTGCGGGCTAAGTATTTTTTTATTTTCGCTATTGAAAATACCTTATCAATTAATTCATTTAATGTCTTCGCTCCACTACCTTTTTGTTCAGTAATACCCATATACTCTTCATATCTAGCATAATCCGCCACTTTTCTTTTTACGTTTTTCACCTCACTTCCAACATCAATATTAAACCTTTTAATCATGTTAATAATCCAATTTGAAGTGTCTTTGTAATTTAATTTGTTATGACCATCATTATCTAGTCTCTTTTTTAAAGCCTGTGCTAACTCTTTTATGGTAATGGTTGGGTGATAAGTTTTTGAAAATCCAGAGATTAAAAATTGATTAATTTGTAAATTTTCAAGATGCTTACCCTTTTCTTCCACTTTCTTTTTTTCCTTTTCAAGTTTTTCTTTATATTCTTCTGCTAACTTTTTCTGTTCTTCTAAAGATGTCGCTGTGGCTATAGCCATCTGAATATCTTGACTGGCTTTTTGTAAGTCTTTGAGACTCATCTTTTTAATGAATTTATCTGTATATCCTGCTAATTTCAGTGTTTCAATATCTTTCTGCTTTTGCTTTTTTTCTTCCTCATATTGCTCTTTCGTTTTCAATGGTGCTTCATCTCCTAAATTAGGTAAGGCTGGTGCTTGTGGTGGTGCTCCAAATGGTGGTGCTAATGGTGGTGCTTGTGGTTGTCCCTGTTGTTGTGGCATGATATATTGATACTGCTGTGGCGGTGGCATAATAGCCAATCTTTGGTTCCTTTGCTGTTCGTATTGTAAATCCTCTATGAGTTTTTGCTCCCTTCTTAGTTCTCTGTCTTTTTGTTCTTGTCGTTCCTTGATATCGGATAGTTCATTGCGGTGTATCCTTGCTAACTCATCCTGCCTTTCCTTAGCATCGGCTATGTCTTTTCTTTCTTGCCTCTTCTTTTCTTCTTCAGCATCCGCCTGTGCTTTTTTCTCTTTTTGGTCTATCTCATCAATCTTTTCGTATTTCTCCTTCTTAAGTTTGTCTAAGTGGTCATTAATGGCTGTTCTCGTATTCTGCTCAATCTCAGACAGACTCTGGACTTTCCTTAAGTCTTCTTTTTGCTTAGGTGTCCGCTTTGCTTCCAATCTCCGACGTGTCGGTAATCTCGGACGTGTCCGAGATTGGGGGCTTAAGTATTTCATAAAAAGTTTAACGATTTGAAGTGTGCTCATATCATTTGTTTTATTGCCAAAATTAAGATAATATTTTTTACCCTTCTGGATAATATATGGCTTCCCGCTTTTGTTTCTATAAACCCGCGGGGGTCTTACCTTTGCCTTTTTTATTCGCTTAGTCTTAGCCGACATACTATATCAGCAAAAAAATATTTCCCAATAATTTCAATTGATATTTTTTCAAAACTTTAAGGCACCACGTCCGCTCTGCCTACCATATCCAAGTTTCGCGGCGGTAGAGCCTATACGAGACGCATATGGAACCCCGACATCACCAAGGGCATTCGCAGTCTTTGAAATAATCTTGTTATCACGAAGAAATTTATTCACTGCCATTGCCGTCTTACCAACACGAGCCCAGTTAATTTTTCCGCCAGCCTGCCCCTTGCCTCCTTGCTTCTTCTTGCGACCAGACTTCTTTTTACCTCCAGCCATTGTGCTTGAGTTAATAGTTCGTTTGCCGATTGTTGGAATAACTTCAACACGAGTTGTTTTTACTACCATATACTATATAAAAAAATAATTAATTCTAAATTTTTTTTACTTTAACCGATAAGCAAAATTTTTTCTTAACTCATCATCAACACTTGAAACATAAAGAAAATTAAATCTCTCCTTTGTTGCTTCGTGATACTTTTGAAGAAAGTAATCAAAATCAAAAGATAAGTCTAAGTGTTTATACACGAGTTCCATTTTATCCTGAGACTGGCTTGGAAAGATTAATAGATAATCTAACTGCTTAATTGCTTCTGGTCGTAGGTCGTTCAGATACTGGCTTGACATAATCACCTTTGATTTATAGTGCCTATTCTTTTTTAACAAATCGCTTACGGACTTATCTCTTAAACCGCTCCCTAAATCATCCAAAACAAAAACAACCTCTGGAGAAATATACTTACTTGGTCTTTCTTTCGGTGCCTCCTTTATCTGTTTCTTTTCTTTTCCAAAGTATAAAAATTGTGGTTTCTCCTTATCTCCAACATGTTGGAGATATTCTACTTCTCCTTCGTGCTCTTCGTCTGGTTTGTTCAGTTTGTCTAATTCGTAATCAATGACATTCACCCCGTCTGATTTGAGAAAGGTATAAATCGCCATTGGGTTGCCTCTGTTCTTAAAGTGCTTTACCATTGCTTTATAAATGTAGTCCTTGTGAATTGTTGAAGCGATAATGACAATACGGGTTTTTTTGTCTGTTGTCCGTTTCAGTATTTCAAAGAGTGCTGTCGTCTTACCGCTCTTCTTACGGGCAAGTAGAAATATGTTAGCATACGGCTCATTGAATAATTTATAGCCCTTGGCTTTTTTATTTCCATCACCATCTTGTTTTACTGGCTTCACCTTGACATTGTTTATTTTCTCCATGATATTTTAGAATTGCGCTCTATCTTGCTAATCGCAAGATTTCTCTCTATATTCTAAAACATCGTTTTTTCTTTATGGTTTAAAATAAATTGGTGTTCGATGTTTATCAATATCTCAAACAAGTTTGAGATTACAAGTATGAGCAAAGCGAATGAGAGTGAAGTTGATAAATATCACCCGACGAATTCCAAACACACAACAATTCGCCCCGCTAAATTTCCTGTGTCAATATTTCCGCTGTCAGTTTCAAGGATTTTAAATGTATATTGGCCGTCAGTCCATCCTACAACACCCAAATTATAACCGAGATTTGAAATGTTTGCTATATTACTATCCGCGAATGTTCCAATAATTCCAATTCTATCCATGTAAAGAATTCTGGTTTTGGTTTCGGTCTGGTCGTTCATATAGTGGATAAACTTAACATTCATTTTGGTGGGTGTGAATGACATTTGGATATTCTTGTTAAATGTTTTGCTTCCTCCCGCAAAATCATTGCTCAGAAAAATAATCTTTTGGTATTTGAACTCACTCATACTATATTTTGTATAATATATTATGTTATTAATATTATTATTTATGTGGTCTGTGTTAGGACGGACTGCCTGCGACTTTTACTCACGGATAAGTGAAAAAAAGAATATAAGTTGTGTTTATTGTATTCAAAAAGGTATAGATACTAAATTTAAATCTATTTACAAACCGATGAGTGATTGGTGTGTTAGTTTTGATGAAGCCATTCCTTTAATGTGTGCTGGCGATAGTTCGTCTTGGTATATGACACATATATATGAGTGCTCACTTCTTTGATGTAGAAGGAGAAGGAAGCACGATACCAATCAAGAGTGTTAAAATTCCGACATATACATTAGCCTGCTCACAAGGCAAGTCATTTTTAGCGAGTTTTATTAAGCAAATCGTAATGATTGCTATAATTATGGTCATTTGAAACAGATACTTAATCATTCTGCTATCGGTTGGTCTATTTTTCATACAACAGCACGACCAGTTATCCTCTAATTCGTGCTCTACTTTTTTTTCTTCATTCTTCAATGAAATATCAATTACACGATTTTTTAATTCTGGTGTCATTTCCATATCTTGGACATGTCCAAGATTATCTGACATATCTATTATTGGTGGTGTTATATGTAATCTGGTTGGATTATTGGACATTTGAAGGATATACGACGGCTCTTATTTCTGCTAGTTGCTTAGATAGATCTTCTATAATAAGTAAGAGATTATTATTTTGTTTTTCTAAATTATCTACCCTATCTCGGACATGTCTGAGATTATCTGATAATTGTTGAACTGCCTTAATTAATGGAGCAATAAACTCTGAATAACCTATACCATAACCGACATCGCCACTATCAATACATTTGACATCTTCTGGCTTAACACTCACACCCTTCAATTCGTATTCCGCTCTTTGCTTTGGACACGGCACCATAATTGTTTCTTTTATAAAACCGCCAAAATCTGGCATATCCATTTCTGTTAGTATTTCTTCTAATTCTTGTGCTATTAAACCTGTCCTACATTTCTTGTTGTCGTCAATCATACGATAGCATACTGGATTTAACTTGTTGATAAAATCTAAGCCTAAGCATTCCTTTATATCTTCTTTTTTTC
Source organism: Paulinella micropora (assembly GCA_019918135.1). Taxonomy (NCBI): domain Eukaryota; phylum Cercozoa; class Imbricatea; order Euglyphida; family Paulinellidae; genus Paulinella; species Paulinella micropora. Next base: position 227,594 of record WBZZ01006782.1, on the reverse strand, counting down.
TCCTGTCTGAATATTGAATTGGATTAGACAATACCCATAATTGGCCGTCGCTTCCTCTTAAAGACATTAGAGCGGTGTTTGAATTATTCTCCCATATGAACCCACTCGTTGAAGAACCATTTAATCTAAATCTAATAGAATAAGAAGTTAATCCACCACCTCCTCCTGCTGGTGCTGTCCCTCCACTCAATGATTTACTCGCCCCAGACTGGCTCATATAAATCCCCCAGTTTGTATCTCCAATGTCCCATACAAATATTCCGCGGCTACTACCTCCGTCTGTTTGTCCTTGAATTGCTATTTTTGCCCCGTTAGTTGATGCTGATGCCGTTGTTAGTGTGCCTGTGTATGTAATTCCCGCATTTGCCGTAATCAATCCTTTTGTCCATAAAGTCCCGTTTGCCCCGTTTAATGACATTAACAATTGCTCTGCTGAATTTTCCCACACAAAACCCATTGTAGCATCATTAGCAACCCTAAACCGAAAACTATACGAACTAAAATCATTTCCTGAAACGGCTAAACCATTTGCCAAACTTCTAGTGTTTAGAGCCCCACCAGATGCGGCATAAATTCCCCAACTCGTATTTGTCGTATCCCATAGAAATATTCCTTTTGCATTTGTTCCGTCTGTTATTCCCTGAACTCCTATTTTCGCTCCACTGGCATTCGTTGCTGATGTTAGTGTGCCTGTGTATGTTATCCCCGCATTTGCCGTTATCAATCCGCTTGCGGTTGCCGTTGTTGTTGATATACCCGCATTTGCCGTTATTAATCCGCTTGCGGTTGCCGTTGTTGTTGATATCCCCGCATTTGCCGTTATTAATCCACTCGCGGTTGCCGTTGTTGTTGATATACCCGCATTTGCCGTTATTAATCCACTCGCGGTTGCTGTTGTTGTTGATATACCCGCGGTTGAAGTAATTGTTGTTCCCGTTATTGTTCCTCCATTTGTTATATTGTTTGAGTTCATATCTAAGGCACCATAAAACCGCATACCCCCAGCATTGTTAAAACGGACAATGTCAGACGAAGCACTTTTATTATCCAAAAGTTTTGAAATATAAAGTCCCGCCCCTTTTACATCAGATGCTACATTCGTAAATACATAACCTCGTTGGTTTGCGGTTCCACTTGTAGCGGTATTTAGAGTAATAAGAAATACTGATAATCTCCTGATGTCTGTGAAAAGAATATATCTCCTCCATTTTGGTTTAATATCCTCGCACCATTATATGTTATATTTCCACCATTAGTGATAGTTTGATTATTAAAATCAGCATTGTTCGTTAAAGTTAGATATTTTATCGTAGTGCTCGCCCCGTTGAATGTTTTACTTCCTGTTATGGTTTGGTCTGTTGATAGTTTTACATTTTGCCCGTCCAATGTGTCCGCATACCCTTTTGTCGCTCCGTCCGTTGATAATGTCGGAGTTCCAAGGTTGGCTATTTTGCTACTATTACAATCTAGCCCCGAAGCATTTACCCAACCGACGATTGTCCCGTCAATAATAAAACTTATTTTTTTCGCAGAAATTTCAAAGTTGTAATATGTTGCTGTTTTCATATCCAAACTAGCAATTGACCCGATATTACTGGTAGAATTGAAAACGATAAATGTGCCCTTTGTTGTAGCATTTATTGAATTTCCCGTTATTTCAACACCACTGCTATATGTCTTAATTCCTGCTATGGTTTGGTTTCCTGTTAGTTTCACATTTTGGCCGTCTAATGTATCCGCATACCCTTTTGTCGCTCCGTCCGTTGTTGCTGTTGGTGTGGCCAAATTTGTAATTTTTCTATTGTTTAAAGATAGTGTCGTGCCCGTTGCTGTCGCGATTACATTATCACCCGCATATAAATCAACATACGAACCCGTTATTTGTATCGGATAATAGGCCGCGGTTGCTATTTTTTGTGCCACAATCTCTCCTATATTTGTCGCCGTATCAAAGGCAATACCGATACCATCAAAAGCGGTTGGAGCAGTAGCACCCCGCACTTCTATTGTTGAAGTAAATTTTTTATTCCCTGCTATGGTTTGGTCTCCTGTTAGTTTTACGGCCGAAGTATCAAGAGTAGAAACATCAACACCATCAACAAGATTAACATTTGTTATACTTTGGCTTTTCATATCAATACCCGCACTAGCATTTATTATGTTGCTGAATGTTTTGGTTCCTGCTATAGTTTGGTCTCCTGTTAGTTTTACGGCCGAAGTATCAAGGGTAGAAACATCAACACCATCAACCAAATTTACATTTGTTATTGAAAATCCACCCATATTTAAACTGCCCGTCATAGCCGTCGTTCCGTCCTTTGCTAGTTTCGTATCGGTATATGCTTTCGTTGAAGCATCGCCGTCGTAGAATGGTGCGGGCAGTCCGCTGATTGCTGTTGTGCTGTTAAAATTTAAAACATGATTTGTCAATGTCATTCCGCCCCCTGTTGTTGGAGCAAAAAGTATGGACGAGCCGACAAAAGATAATGGATAGCCCGTTGCTCCACCTACCTCCGACGAATAGATAGAGCCCATATTATTGTTGTAATTGAAGAATAACTTACCAGTGTTTAATGGATTTGAGTCTTTTACGGCCACATAAGTAGTAAATGTTTTGTTTCCTGTTATAGTCTGGTCGCCTGTTAGTTTAACCACAGAAGCATCAAGAGCCGAAACATCAATACCATCAACATTGCCGACATTTGATACATTAAAACCTCCCATATTTAAATCCCCTATCATCATAGCGAGCCCATCCAATCTAAGAAAAGGTGAAGCAACATTTCTCCATTGACCTGTGCTATAAATGAGTAGTTGGTTATCGGTTGGTGTTGTTATGACTACATCACTTAAAGCATCTATTGATTTAGTTGCTATCCTTGTGTCAAAATCTATATTAGCCCTTGCTGTGGTGTAGTATAGATTGGTTCCCTCTGCTAAGTTTGTTGTGCTCTTTGTTGCTAATTGAGTGTCAAACCTAGCATTAGTATAATATAAATTGGTGCCTTCGGCTAGGTTAGTGGTTGATTTAGTAGTTAGTCGCGCATCAAACCTACCATCAGTATAGTATAGATTAGTGCCTTCTTTTAAGTCCGTCGTTGATTTTAAAGCCAACCTCGCATCAAATCGTCCGTCGGTGTAATAAAGATTTACGGGGTCAGCATCTTCTGGCACCCTATCTGTGTATAAGCCCACTATGTTTGTGTTGGTAAGGTCTAAATTTTTAATATCTAGACTATCAACTGCGATTTCTGATAAACCTAGTAAGGATTTATATTGCGACATATTATATTAATAATTATTAAAAAATACTAAAATATATTAATCTTAGTATAAAATGCCGTCAGCAGAAGCAAGTCGTAAGAATTGGGGTAGTGCTGTGGAAGGAATAAAAGCGAAAGCGAAACAGCGAAAGATGGAGCATGCTAAAAATGTATTAGCACAATACCGAAATGCTGTAAAGCAAGAAGACGAAGATATGGAGGAACGAATAAAACAAATTGAAGAAAAGAACTTGGCTAAGGATATTATTACTGAACGAGATAATGATAGCCCAGAGGAGAAGAGTGATAGTGAGGATGAGGTTGATTTCACTGATATCATTGCGGAAAAGATTGCTAACATGAAAATCAAAAGAGCAAAAGCGGAAAATAAGAGAGAAAAGAAGAAGAGTAAGAAACCAAAGCCTGAAGAGAGTGAAGAAAGTGAAAGCGAGAGTAGTGAAAGCGAAATTGAAATAACTAAACCTGTTAAAAAAGGAAAAGGAAAAAAATCACATAAAGTTAATGTTAATGTTTATAATCAATCTGCGCCTAAGAAAGAAAAGAATAATGAAATTGAAAAATGTTTCCTTAAGTTTTAGTCCAATAATAAATGTATTCGTAGCGGGGAGTATTATCTTTCCACGAAAATCTATTTTGTATAGGCATTTTAATTTTTCTTGCTTTACCTAAAATTGGCTTAGTCATTTTATACATATAGTCTGGCATATTCAAAACTATGTGCCCGCCTTTTTCTAAATTTTGGTAGGCCTTAGTTATCGTCGGTATCCAATACTTGTCTCTAAACTCTTCAATCGTGTCGTGTATTTTCATATGTGAGTATTTCTCTGTATTGTAATAAGGAGGAGAAGTAAAAACCAAGTCGTAGTCAGTTGGGAATGTTATGTCCTCGCTCCGTTTAAAAATCATTTTTACATTCCCGCCAAAGTGGTTAAGCATAGCCTTATATGGGGTTTTAAGCGATTTGTTGCTATCAATACCGATATATGGTATATTTTGCGATATCGCCGCCACCGCTCTATCGCCCCACCCCGCTGAGAAGTCTAATATTTTTTTTGGTTTGAATTTCTGATAGATATAAACCGCTACTGCTTCAACTCCATCAATTTTTAAAGCACTTCTCAAACCGCTAATCGTTCCAATAATGTCTGGGGTTTTTCTATGTATGCTTTTGTCGTTTTCTTTTACTTTGTTTTTTCTTTCTTTCCAATAATCTATAGCATTTAATTTTTTTAACTTTGTTTTTAGTCTGTATTTTTGGAAATAATAATCACTGGCTTTATTTCCTACAATTGATAATGTTAATTTTCCTGATTTAATTTCTTGAAGTTTTTCAAATGCTTCGTCTCTTTCTTCTGGTGTTATTATGCGATAAGGAAAATCCGACATATTATATATCATGGACAATAAACATACAATTAGTAATACACAGAATGCTAATAGTCAATTAGAAGACACACCTACTGGAGAAGTAGTTAAAACAAAAGAAGAAGAAGCCCTTGAAATACACCACCAGAAAAAGAACCCAAAAATATGGAATACGATATGGGTTGATAAACCATTAGACCAAGTTTTCTTAGACTTAGCGGATATGAGTAAGATAAAAGATAAGAAAGGCAATAAGGGCTATGCTTGGATGCTCGTTTGGATATATTGTCATAGCCGATTTTTAATAATCATTCCGCTAAAAAATAAAACAGCGAAAGAAGTATATTATGCTTTGAAATCTATACCTTATAAACCGAAGTCAATTACTACCGACAGCGGAGGAGAATATAAAGGTGCTACTCGTGATTATTTTATTGAAAATGGA
>WBZZ01006782.1:200000-215000 GCA_019918135.1 Paulinella micropora | reverse complement strand
AGAGCAACAAGAACAACGAGAACAACAACAATAACAACAACAACAACAAAAACAACAACAACAACAGGAACAGGAACAACAACATCAACATGTTTCGATCGACACTGCCGCACTCGCGGACAGCTCATTCCCTGGGCGCCTTAGCTCCGTTCTACAGCACCCAGATTTCCGGGTTCTGGGTGTGAAAGTGGCACCACAGGCCATGGCTTTTCAGGAAGCAAACCCAGAAAGTGGCCCCAGAAACCCGGAATTCTGGGTGGTGTAGAATGACTCTAAGTTAGAATAGCAAACACCAATAACTATGGCAACGATGACAGGAAAAAGAGAACAACAACAACAACAACAACAACAACATCATCATCAACAACAACAACAACACAACAGCAACAGCAACAACAACAACAATCACGGTAAATAGGTAGATAGGTAGATATGTAGATATGTAGATGGGTGGGTGAGATAGGTAGATGGGTAGGTAGATAGATCGATGTGTACATAACATAGCTATTTTCCTAGCCGCTGTTTTTTTCGTCTTGACTCAGCGGCTTTCTGCAGGAATAGGAAGGTAGGTATAGAGATAGACACTTAGAGAGGTTAGGCAGGTAGTATTATGATCACTAGATAGGTATGCAGTACTTTTTTTTTTTTTTTTTTTTTTTTTTTTTTTTTTTTTTTTTTTTTTCTCCATTCCACGGAACGACTTTTAACTGTTCTTATTAATAGCAATTTATTAATCATTATTATCATTTTTTTTTTCTTCTGCCGGGTTGTTTTGCCGAGGCTACTATCACACTGTTTTAGGCATACTAGTTACCGTGCTAGTCACCGTGAGTTTCCATCCTTAAGTGAAAATTGCTATACTCACATTGATCAAGTCTTACGCGTAAAGTTACGGCCGAGGGGCAGCTGGAACGGGTCCCCGATGCAGCCCGATGAGTTCAGTGCCAATGATCAGCAAGGATACATATGTAAATTGAAGGGATTTAGTGGGAACGCTTATCTCAGCCACCAGACAAGCTTTTTCAGTGCGGTTTTTTTGTTTGAAAGCTCTCATTCTGATGGTGATTTTGCCGCCGCAGTGGTAAACTCAAAAAAATAATTTTTAAATTTTAAAAAAATTAAATTTCAAATTTTAAAGAATTTTCATACATGATTTTTTTGATATTTATTATTCGTCATTCAACTTGGCTTTCAAAAGTATGGTGCGACCTACTCAGAAGTATTAATATGATGCAATATTTAACTAGGAACAGATGGTTTGTTGATGATTTTCGTATAGCAATTTTGATGCGTTCCACCATTTTTGTTCCCATACACAACAATACTACCGGATAGGTGACAACTTAAATAACTTTCAAGAATAGTCATTTAATAACAGGTGTTTACCAGACCTCGAATGACCGTGCTCACCCCTTTGCCAAAGGTTAGTTGAAGTAAGTTTCGAAGACGTTTTAAGTTTGAGTTAAGTTGAGGGTAAGGGTAAGGTAAGGGTAAAGGGTTTTGGTGTGTGCTTTGTTGCCAGTGTTTGTGCGGTATGCTCACGACGAAGCCAAGTTATGAGACGGAAGTCGTGCTGCAAGACTAGTTTAGGTTGGTTTGGTTGTGTGGTTACGGATGTGGTTACGTTAAAATGGAAGCCGGCGTTGGTAGTATGGGTAAAAAGGGAAATTGCTTTTGCAAAAAGGGAAAATTCTTTAATGCACCTTAGACGATAAATTACTGGTAGGGTGGAAATAAGTTTGACTGATCCGAGTCCTATTTCGTATAGTATATTGCTAGTTCCTCAGTGACTTTATCAATTCCCCCGGTTACTGAGTCAAGCCGGGAGCCTGTGGGGCATGAGGAGAATAGGGTAAAGATGAGAGTTGTATATTTGAAATATGTTAGTTATTTTCGGATTTTGTAAAAAGGTTAATTAGGTTACTACCGTGCGTGGTTCTGTAGCGTTGCGTATAGCGGGGTCACCATGAATCAGTAGCTTGTGGAAAGGATTTATATAGGAACTGCCATTGCTCGGCATATGTCTGCGAGTGCCGTACACTAGTCGGTAAACGAGCGAAGGTGCGTGAGTATGATGATGGCCAAGTCACGCCACAAGTTCGTTGGCAGGAAGTATATTCGATCAAGGGCGTCTTTCCAGACAGCGCCGAGGCTCGGGTAAGGAATCTCCACCATAAGTTGCAGTGTTGCCGAGAGGAGAAGGATGATCTTGGGAATTGGTTTGGCGTGCGAAGTTGGCTAGCATTCCGACCAGGGTGCCATGGATAAAGACGGTGACGGTTATACAGAGTCACGGTGATAGTACCTACTTTTCCTTCATTAATGTTATAGGCTCATGAGTATGGCATGGCAATAGGAACTGAGCTATCAGTGTTGAAAACCGTACTGTTGTATTATACATCATTTTCGGGCCGAGCCCCTTTACAAACGAACGATTTTTTTTATTACTTTTTTGACACCATTTTTGCTGGAAAAAATGCAATGAAATTCCCCTGCCGAGTCCGGCCGAGTCCACGGTGTTCAAGTTTGTCCTGGCCCGGCCAACCTAGGAAAAAGCTCACTGGCCAGAGGGTTCCCTGAGCGCATTAGATATCTCTTATCACAAAGCGTATCATAGCTACTACTCTAAGTATATACATAGTAACTTTGCGTGTTTCAACTTCCATCACTTGTACAAAATCATAATATTAAGTTGAATATCTTTTGATACTTTTCAAGTACTTGTAGGCTACAAACTAGCTTAGTATTAATAGAAAATCAACTATTTTTTCCTTGTCGACACATGCCGGAAAATCTAACATTTTGTAGGCTTGAGAATTATTTCTTACACTGTCACACCCACGGTATACTACATCGTTTTTACGCTATTAGGGCTTTACTGGAATTTACTCTTGGAAGTAATTCTTGTTATTAAATGTATTTTAAGATGAATTCTTATTACATTTCCGGTTCTGATTAATTTATCCGGTTTTAATGCTGTATTAGGATAAGGAATATGGGAGAAAAGCTAGGAAGCTTGGATCCCATAGGACCTTAAAATCTAGATTTTACACTTGACCGTTTACCGGCGTGGAGAAGGTTTTTGGGATGCAGATTACACAATTGTGTAGCATCCATATTGATGAACCTCCCACATTAATAGCGTTCACCCGATCCTTCTATAGCACATGTAGTAACCGTTTGAAGTTTTGGAAAAAAGTCACGGAATTTCCGTGAAATTTAGCTTTTTCCCGTGACTGGGAATTTATGGCTAAAAAAGGGAAAATGCACTTGTATGTTTTGGCATGTGTGCAGGTTACGGACGTAACGCATCGTGTCAGTTGACCCGGTCATATGGACACTCCGGTTTGACCGGTGTTTTCCCTTTGGCTTGTTGTTTGGGTTCATATCTGACTTCCCTTTCTATTTTAGAAGTGGAGGCTAGCTTTGAACCAGTTGTGTTCATTATTAAATTCCATTTTTACTTTTCATTGAGCTCGTAGTAGACCTCCGGTTTTAATACATTTGGAGTCCCTATGCCTTTTTCGAACTCATAAATTTTGGAATTTGGAACGACACACTCTCTGGGGACAATCAGTCACTGTTGTTGACTGTGTCTTGGTGAGAGTGTCAAGTAGCTTCTCAACTATCAGTACGCTGTACTGGTCGTGTGAGATAGTGCTTGCAGTCGTCTCGGGCAAGGGAAACTACAAGTGGTAAGGAGGGTTTTGAAGAAACAGGGAAGAACCCTGATCTCCAAACTTGGACCTTGACACCTACGAGGTCAACATGTCAGCGATACTGGGTTTGGTGCTGACTTTGACCCATGGTATGTTTGTTTCGTTTAGCCTGGTGCTCTCTCATGGTTAGTTGAGTGAGAAGCACAGGTGGTTGAACTGGTCTGCTGTGGAAGATGTCTGCAGCTGGTGCAGGGAAGGACCCATTATGCGCCTAGCAGGCAGTGTCAGAGCGGCCAGCAATCATTATGGGAAAGAAGCATGCATTGTGTCTCTCTGTGGGAGGATGTGAGCTGGCGTGTTGTCTCTCTTTTCTCTCCTGTTGTGAGTGGAAGGGAGAGCATAGCTCTTTTATTTATTTTTTTATCTGGGATGAGAGGGTGCATGTCTTTCTTCTCTATGCATTGGATTGCATTGGATTGCATTGGATATGCATTGGATTGCATTGGATATGCATTGGATTGCATTGGATTGCATCGGTATGTGTTGGATTGCATCTGGATTGCATATGGATTGCATTGGATTGCATCTGGATTGCATTGGATTGCATTGGATTGCATCTGGATTGCATCTGGATTGCATCTGGATTGCATTGGATTGCATTGGATTACATTGGACTGCATTGGATTGCATTGGAATGCATTGGATTGCATGGGATTGCATGGGATTGCATTGGATTGCATTGGAATGCAATGGATTGCATTGGATTGCATTGGAATGCATTGGAATGCATTGGATTGCGTGAGATTGCATTGGATAGCATTGGATAGCATTGGAATGCAATGGATTGCATTGGATTGCATGGGATTGCATTGGATTGCATTGGATTGCATTGGATTGCATTGGAATGCAATGGATTGCATTGGATTGCATTGGAATGCATGGAATGCATTGGATTGATTGGATTGCATTGGATTGCATTGGAATGCAATGGATTGCATTGGATTGCATTGGATTGCATTGGATTGCATGGGATTGCATTGGATTGCATTGGATTGCATTGGAATGCATTGGATTGCATTGGATTGCATGGGATTGCATTGGATTGCATTGGATTGCATTGGATTGCATTGGATTGCATGGGATTGCATGGGATTGCATGGGATTGCATTGGAATGCATTGGAATGCATTGGAACTGTGTTAATACATGGTTTGGTCACACTGAGGAGACTGACCGAGTGGTTATTAATACATAAGTTTTGATTAAAGTTTTTTTTCTCTTATCTTTTCTTTCGGCAACCGGTTGGCTGATATTCGACGGTACGCTTTGAAGGCGGAAGTGACGGATGTCACTATGGGACTTAGTGATGGGATGTCACTATGGATTTCGAAGTGATTACCGTACTGAATTGAATGGTTTTGAAACCGGCTGGAAGGACTGTCACTGAAATCTATACGGTGTGGGACGCACTGTATAAATATGGAGTGACATGACGGTAAAGCCATTCGGACATTTATGGCTGCGTGTCAGATTTCAGTCACTTGTGCAGCTATGACATAGCTGAAGGAGCCGTGGGAAGGAAAGGGCTATAAAGACGGAAATCATCGACGGTTTCGATAAGCAAATATGTCATTAATCATATGTTATGGCATATTGGAGGTCACGGACATTTTAGCCTCTGAGGGAGGTATTAAAAGCGGGCTGTCGAACCGGACGAGCGGAGTGTATGATGCTACACTTTCATTATATTATCCGCAGATGAAGGACTCTGCGCCTAGAGATGATGCTACCGCAACACGATGCCTATGCGTTGCTCAGGTTTACCTCAAGTTGTGAACTTTGAGTGGGTATGACATAATCGGCTAACGATACGTTGGCTAATTTTAATACATCGCGGGGGCGGGATTCGTGGCGGCAATAAATGCGTGGTTGGACGGAATATGTTGCCTATTACAGGAAGCATAGAAGGGGTGAATGGAAAGGCGAGGGCGGAGGTTACGGGGACAATGGTCTTGACCATTGAACTCTACTCCGGTATTATTATTAAAGTCCTTTGACATCCAGTTCTATGTCTGTCCGGAGTATTCGGGAGCGTTTCTGATTGGATTCATGCAACTCAATAGGATGAATACATTAATTGATTGCCGGTCAGGTTTAATGCACTACGGAAGTAGTGATGACGACGCGGAGGATATGGTGAGGGGCCAGTCGGAGGTTCCTCTCTTCCATACGGATACTTACGCGGTGTCATACACTAAGCACGGCACTGACGGCGTCGGTGACACACATGCAATTGCGCGAAGCGCAAGCGGGTGCAGATGGTCATACCGAAGCCATATCAACACCCGCCGTTGGACAATTATTATAAGGATTTCCAACCCGAGTACCGCGGGCTTGCGGGAAAGGCTAGGATGGTTGTTCGACGTTGGAAAAAGGCAACGGTGGAGGACTTAATTCAGGGCCGGTCGGCTCAGATTATGGCTTGCACCATGGAAGAACATAACATGAAGGTGGAGGCAGGAATGGGCGGGTTCATGGATGGAAAGAAGGGGCCTTATGTGTTCCTTCAGAACCAGTACTGCTTCCATGCAAAGGCATCACGGGCCAATAGGCCGTTGTTGAACCGTTGATGTCGATGTGGGTGTCAACCGGGGGAACGGAAGACGAAATTTTGGATTTCGTGGGGGACATGTGGGGTGACAAACCTCTTTGTCCGCGGAATTCCGGAGAGACAATGAAGTGGCTCACGAAGTATTTCGCGGGTGATAAACCGTTCTCTATTGTCTTACCGTTCCATGACAACGCACTATGGGCGGATGAGGTTTTGGACCGGATCGCGGATCACCCAACCCCGGTGCCATCTAGGAAGCAACATTTGGTGATTGCATGTAGATTGGGCACTAGGGAACAGGGGTTGGCATATCGAAACTCACTTAAAGGGTGTGACCTTCAGAAGGTGCGGGAACAAGCGTTGACGTGCTTCACAGGGTTTTACACGAAAAGGGCGCCTATCCAGTATGCGTTGATTCTGGATTGGATGGCGAACCTTGGGAAATGGGATGAGTTTTCGGAAGTCAAGTACCATCAGAAGGAGGTGGAAATGCCTTCCGAGGATGGCCTGGTGGAGGATGCGTGGTCGGACATGGCTGAGGCACCCGAACTTAGGGAACGGAAGGATGCCCAGTCATGGGAGGATAAAATGGCTCGGGTGCGGGCGGATTGGAAAGGAAATGAAAAGCATCTTGAGAGCCTTCAGAAGGTGATGGATAAGGAGAGGGAGATCTTTGATCCGCCTAGGCCGGGGACGGTCAAGCATTTTGAGGCCCATCTCAGGAAGATTCCGGGGATGAGTATCACGCATGCCTCTAGGAGGTCTGTCCTGGGCCGTAGAGAGGAAAGTATTGCCCAGGAGAAGGCGGAGGAGTTACAGGCGGATGATTTCACGGAGTTTTCGGACTCCCCGATTTCGTCGCATGTACGCATGGTTCCAAAGCCGGATGGAGCGCTGAGGTTTTGTGTGAATTACTATCGGGCTAACAAGATCATCGAGGGTGAGCGGTACCCGCTGCCCAAGATCGATGACTGTATGCGCAAGTTAAAACACGCAAAATTTTACTCGGTATTGGACCTCAAGAATGGGTTCTGGCAGATCCCGCTCAGCAGAAAGAGCAGGTGGCTTACGGCGTTTGTAGTGGGAATGACGCTATACCAATGGAAGGTATTGCCAATGGGTCTGAGGAACTCACCGGGCATATTTCAGGCAGCGATGCAGAAAATGCTCGGACGACAGTTTGAGGATAAAGGGGCAGGTGGGTTTATGGAGAAATATGGACAGAAGGCGGAGGATTACGCTTTCTGTTACATAGATGATATTATTATCTACTCCAATACCATGGAGGAACACCTGGCCCATATACAGGATGTTTTCCGACGGGTGAGAGAGTTTGGTCTCAAGGTGAACTTGGACAAGTGCCAGTTTGCCACCCGGCAGGTTACATACTTAGGATATGATATCTCGAACGGGACAGTAGCGATTGCGGCTAAGAAGAGGGATGCTGTGGAATGTATTAAGCGGCCTCAGACCCGGTCGGAGTTGTTCTCCTTCATTGCGCTTGCGCAATATTACAGTCAGTTCTTTCCGAATTGGTCGGAGACGGTCAAACCGTTAAGAGAGCTGTACCTAAAAGGCGACATGCGAGAATGGACGTCTAAACAGGAGGAGACGTTCGAGTTCATTAAGGAAATGTTGACTCGTGATCCCAAGTATAACAAGGATTGCATCTTGATGATGCCGGATGTGGATAAGCAGTATGTGCTGGACACCGATGCGTCTAAGTATGCGATCGGGGCGGTCCTACAGCAATACGATGACAAAGGGGTCTTACGGCCGATCATGTATTTGAGCCGGAAGCTCAACAGGGCGGAACAGAACTACTGTACAAGGCAGAGGGAAGCCTTGGCGGTGGTTTGGTCTTTTATAAGACTCAGGGAATACTTGTGGGGGTCGCGGGACATCGTGGTAAGAACGGACCACCAGAACCTTATGTGGTTGATGACGAACGATTGCACGGGCAGGCTGGCCAGATGGCAGGCTTTGCTATCGTGCTATGACTTCACTGTCAAGTACATTCCCGGCAAGAAGAATATTGTGGCCGACTCTTTGTCAAGAGTCAATTACTCAACTCCATCCGCATGTCTGGCTGCGATGCAGCAGATGGACGAGTTTGAGGACTTGGCATTGAGGACGGATCAAAAGGATATCTTGCCGGCGAACATGGTCTTCTATGCTAATAAGGCTCATCCGGGGTCTAGCAGAAAGGAGCCTTAGGGTGATGGAGGAAAAGAGGGGGGAATATAGGAAGGTCATGATGACTCAGTTGGAACGGGAGGTTGACCAAACAGAGTGCTGTACGGAGCATTTTGTAGAGGAGGCTTTGCAACGCCTGAAGGAATACGAGGCCGATAAAGCCGCTATTCTGGATGAGGATAAGGCGGAGCACGAGTGCTATTGTTGCCAGGGGCACGCGGCACCGGCCGTCCGAACCTACGTGGAAGACCCGGGCGTGGAAACGGCTCCAGAGCCGGAGGTGGCCTTTACAGAGCCGGTGAGGGCTTCGGAGGGGTTGGGGCCGGATTCCAGGCCTCAAGTGGGAATCCAGGTAGAGGACGGTACAGTGCGTATCGCGTCAGTGGAAGCATGGAGGCAATGCCAGAGGGCCGATAATGGGTACAAGGACTTGATCCAGTACTTTTTGGCGGGGGATGAGTTGTTGTTGACGGAGAAAATCCGGTCACAGCTCAAGACTCTGGCATGGAAGGATGGCCTCCTGTGGTACACAGGCAAGACACCGGAGACGGCCAAGAACCCGGAAAAGTGGGTCTTATGGGTCCCAGCCAAATTGAGGCAGATGATCTACGTAGCGTCACACGTAGTCCCGTTGGTTAATCACCCGGGGGTACAGAGGACGCAGTGGATTATCAAGAGGCGATTCTGGTGGGAAGGGATGGATAAGTTCATCAAGAAGAGGGTCAAAGGCTGCACGACCTGTCAGATGAACAAGAAACACCCAGTGGAAGGGAAATCCCGGTTGGGAAATTTACACTGCTGGAAAGGCTCTTTGAGTTCCTGCATGTGGACCACGTGGGGCCGTTGCCGCCGGTGGGGCCGGCGAAGGATAGGTTCTTGATGACGGTCATTGATAGGGCGAGTAATTACGTCTGGGCGATACCAGTGCCGGACACGACGGCGGAGACGACAGCCAGGGAGCTGATCGATCGGATCCTATGTGTGGTAGGGGTCCCCAAGACGATTTGCTCAGATAAGGGGCCAGCGTTTGACAACGAGCTGATGGAAAGGCTCGCGAAGTATTACGGGGTCCACTGGCAGTACGTTACACCGTACAATCCGAGGGCTAATGGCAAGATCGAGCGGGTACATAGGCCGCTCAAGTCGGCTCTAAGGACCTACTGCAAGAAGAGTCAGCTCTTGTGGAGGGAGGTGGTCCCAAGCTTTGTGTTCGCAATGAACGCGATGCCATCGAAAGCTCTTGGAGCGGGGGCGGAATGTAGATCCCCGTATTAGGTGGTGTACGGGCAGGAGCCGGTGATGCCCCAACACTTGATATATCAGGATGCACCTGCGCTGGCGCTGGACGAGGATGAGCTCTGGGGGGTTCGTATGCGGGTCTCGATGGAGGCCATGCAAGCGGTGCGGCAAGCAAGGCTGGCGGAACAGACTCGCCAGCTAAGCAAAGAACCCTTGGAGCAGGATTTGTCTATGGTGACGTACAAGCCAGGGGACATTGTCATGTTGTACTACCCACAGGTTCCGAAGGGCATATCATCGAAGATGTTTGTGCACTGGAAGGGGCCCTATCAGGTGGTGCAGCAGACAGGGCCGTTTAACTATCGGATAAGAGGCAGGGGGGAGAACAAGATTGTTAATGTTCGACGCCTCATTAAGTACGATCCGTTCTTAATGGAAAACGAGACGCTCCAGGAAGCGCTCGTCAGGGAAAAGGGAGAGTTTCAAGACCCTCCTAAGTTGATAACGGATAAGGAACCCGATGGTGGGAAGCCCGGGGACCGGAAGGGCCAGGGGGAGAGGAAGGCACGGGCCCCTGAAGAGGGCGTCGGCCGGGGAAGCTCCAAAAGGCCTGAGGTCGGGGGGAAGGGCTCAGATGCGAGTCGCAAGCCACCCACAGAGGCGGCGAAGCGGGCGGCGGATAATGATCTGATTTACTCGGAACCAGGAAGTAGACCGGGGAAGCGTAGGAAAACGGAAGTGCAGGCGGAGCCGGAGGGCCTATTGAGCCCTCGCAGGTGGATGTCAAGCACAAGTTATGGAAGGAGAGGTAATAAGACACTGGGGATGAACTGGGTTCTGAATCAGTTCTATCTTGTCAGATCCCCAACTAGATTCGTTGCAAAGGGGGACAAGAGTACTCTTTTTGTAATGAAGGTAGTGGGACTGGCGAAGGACTCGAGGAAGACTCGATCGTCGGAAAGTGCGCTTAAGAACCTTCCGCCTATGCTGCAGTTCTACCGGTCTTGGGATAAAGATACGGTTGAGAACCGGATGTACCGCGAGTATGTCCCGGTGTGGTGGGATGCTGCAAATAGGGAAGTATGGGATGCCAAGGTAGATCCGGCCTCACGGAAGGCGGACAGGGATCACGAGGCATGGACCATATCGGCGTGGCCGAGGGGAGTGTTTGATTGCCCCTTCGAGTTACACGATGGGCACATTCCGCAGAAGATTTGGGACATGCTCAAACAGAGCGGGGTGGACTTAAGGCTAATCGGGGGTGCACACGCTACCGAAACGGTGCGGGGGAAGAAGCATCCGAGCCAGTAGGGAGGAAACATCCGAAAGGGGTAAAGGAAGAAGGAATTGGAATTCGGGTCGGGGGAAAGGGAAGTTGGGCGCACATTGACCATAGTGTGTGGGAAATTTGTACTGGGGGTCCTACTCAACATTAAAACTTTACGGACACGGTACGGGAGAGGAACTCGGCGAGAAGGCCATCGTCGTTTTAAGGGCTGGAATTTGGGGTCCGGTCAATTCGGACTTCAGGGCCAAGGCACCATTCACATTTGACGGATTAGACAGGGTCTGGTTGGTGGTCGGTCAGAGTGTGACTTCGGGGAAATCGCGCGCGTAGGGTTGAAGACGTGAGCTGGTCGAGTGTCAGATTCACGATCTTCGGGCAACAATAAGTCTCGGAACTTAGCCCACATGAAGCACAAGCCTATAATCCGTTGGATGGCTCTTGATAAGATTTGATCAGGGGTCGAGCTAGGTAGCTCTTGGGGTGGTGGACAGTCGGCTGGGATTCCCCAAAAAGCCGGTACTGACGAGATTATACGAGATGTAGTCTCCGTTGGTATTACTCCGGAATTGAGATCCGAGCGATCTCAAAGGAGGGGAAAGGGGTGCTATGTAACACCCACTGTATACTACATCGTGTTTACGCTATTAGAGCTTTACGGGAATTTACTCTTGGAAGTAATTCTTGTTATTAAATGTATTTTAAGATGAATTCTTATTACATTTCCGGTTCTGATTAATTTATCCGGTTTTAATGTTGTATTAGGATAAGGAATATGGGAGAAAAGCTAGGAAGCTTGGATCCCATAGGACCTTAAAATCTAGATTTTACACTTGACCGTTTACCGGCGTGGAGAAGGTTTTTGGGATGCAGATTACACAATTGTGTAGCATCTATATTGATGAACCTCCCACATTAATAGCGTTCACCCGATCCTTCTATAGCACATGTAGTAACCGTTTGAAGTTTTGGAAAAAAAGTCACGGAATTTCCGTGAAATTTAGCTTTTTCCAGTGACTGGGAATTTATGGCTAAAAAAGGGAAAATGCACTTGTATGTTTTGGCATGTGTGCAGGTTACGGACGTAACGCATCGTGTCAGTTGACCAGGTCATAGGGACACTCCGGTTTGACCGGTGTTTTCCCTTTTGCTTGTTGTTTGGGTTCATATCTGACTTCCCTTTCTATTTTAGAAGTGGAGGCTAGCTTTTAACCAGTTGTGTTCATTATTATTAAATTCCATTTTTACTTTTCATTGAGCTCGTAAGGGTAGACCTCCGGTCTTAATACAACACATATGAGGCGCCTCATGACTAGATAAACAGTTTTGTATTATCATTAAACGTATCATAAGTTCTCAGAGTCCAACTTTGTGTAATCTGTCGGCCACTGATGTCTGTAGAAGACAAAAACTCGAAATCACAAAACCTGTATTGAAAGTTTAGTGAGGCTTCATGGGCACTCAGTGCCACGCCGGTGCGGGCCATTGCGACGCAGTGCTGGTCGGGAGTCGGATCTGAGAATAAATATTTAATATTATTGACTTCATGCTTGTGGACTCTATTCAAAATTTGTGACTTGACTCACTGCCTGGCAGTCTGACATGGCCGGGGCCATATGCTTTACCGTGGCATATATGCGGCCGGGACTGACACGAGTTCGATCATGCGGCCGCAACTCCCGATACTATCATTCAATGATGCAAACATTAATATCATGAATCATGATGCCACCAGTAGCCTAAACTATCCACAACGCTAATGACATTCAAATGACACTGAGCTCGTCCAGCTTTGCTTTGAACTGACTCAACATTCTTCAATAATATTAATACTGCTATGGAAACGCAGCACTAAAGCCATCGTTTGAAAGCTCAGGATCATCACGAGCTTTCTAAAAAGGTGCTCTGCATTTTCGTCCTAAACTGATAAGCGGCTAAATATTGGCAGAGAAACATGGGGGTCCAAAGCTGGCCTAGAAGGTTTGCAACTTGAGCCGGAATGTCGTCTGACTCAGCAAAGTCAACAACTCATAAAAGTCCGTTACGTGCGCCCTAAATCTGCGCGGCTAGGGAAATTGGACAACGCCTCAACCATATCCGCCCCAGAGACGACCTTACAGCCTATTAAGGATAGGAATAATAATGACGAAAATGATAATAATGATAACACTACCTACTACTGCTACTGCTACTGCTACTGCTACTAGTAGTACTACTACTACTACTACTACTACTACTACTACTACTACTACTACTACTAAATAATAATAATAATAATAATAATAATGATAATAATGATAATAATGATAATAATAATAATAATAATAGTAATAATAGTAATAATAATAATAATATAGTAATAAAAAATAATAACAATAACAATAATAATAATAATAATAATAATAATAATAATAATTATACTAATAATAATAATAATAATAATAATAATAATAATAATAATAATGATGATGATGATGATAATAATGATGATGATAATGATGATGATAATGATGATGATAATGATGATAATTGATAATTGATAATAATAATAATAATAATAATAATAATAATAATAATAATAATAATAGTAATAATAGTAGTAGTAATAATAATAATAATAATAATAATAATAATAATAATAATAATAATAATAATAATAATAATAGTGCTTCTCTGTCAATGGCTGATGCATTTCTGCACATGCGCCTCCATCGTCTCACCCGTGAGGGGAGTACGAAGAATTGACGATAGGCTCTAATGACACCCCCGCAAGGGCAGTTCCAACACTTCCAGACGGACCGGTATGTTCAATGAAAATACTGGTCCAGACGGACCGGTATGTTCAATGAAAATACTGGTGGCACCGACGGGAATCGAACTGGCGACAGGGCCCAGATGGTAGAACTTGACCACTGGGCTATCACGGTGTCCAATAATAATAATAATAATAATAATAATAATAATAATAATAATAATAATAACAATAATACTATATCTGAGGCGTACTGATGCAGCTAATGGCATATCCTCAACGGACATAAGCCTCCAATACCCTTGTTCGAGGTCCTCCACCCCCCGTGTCAGTCTCTCGCCTGATGATCGGGGCCACCGATGGAGCTCCTGAGGGCAAGACTGCACTAAGCCGAGGTTATTCCGCAGTCCCAGCAACCTCTTGCAAGACGTCACCGAATGTGCAAGTGCATACACCAAGCGCGGTTGCAGGAGCTGCCTCGAAACCCCACCCATAACAATCTGGTGTCTGCTGGGTCCTGGGCTATCAACCAGCATATGCGGAGTTTAAGATCTTTTACGCGCGCAACGACCCTCCTCCCCAGCATCTACCACCAAAGGGTTATGAGTTGGCGTCACAGTTTAACGCCTTGAGGCCATTGGGCTGAATAACAATAATAATAATAATAATAATAATAATAATAATAATAATAGTGCTTCTCTGTCAATGGCTGATGCATTTCTGCACATGCGCCTCCATCGTCTCACCCGTGAGGGGAGTACGAAGAATTGACGATAAGCTCTAATGACACCCCCGCAAGGGCAGTTCCAACACTTCCAGACGGGCCGGTATGTTCAATGAAAATACTGGTCCAGAAATAGACCGGTATGTTCAATGAAAATACTGGTGGCACCGACGGGAATCGAACTGGCGACAGGGCCCAGATGGTAGAACTTGACCACTGGGCTATCACGGTGTCCATAATAATAATAATAATAATAATAATAATAATAATAATAATAATGATAATAATAATAATACTATATCTGAGGCGTACTGATGCAGCTAATGGCATATCCTCAACGGACATAAGCCTCCAATACCCTTGTTCGAGGTCCTCCACCCCCCGTGTCAGTCTCTCGCCTGATGATCGGGGCCACCGATGGAGCTCCTGAGGGCAAGACTGCACTAAGCCGAGGTTATTCCGCAGTCCCAGCAACCTCTTGCAGACGTCACCGAATGTGCAAGTGCATACACCAAGCGCGGTTGCTAGAGCTGCC
>WBZZ01006782.1:192500-195000 GCA_019918135.1 Paulinella micropora | reverse complement strand
CCAGACAACAATATCGGGCGGAGGTCAGTGACACAGATGTGGACAGGAAAGGCTTGCTCAGAACCGGTGTACTGGGTTTGGAGCTGCCAATCGTTTGCGGTGTCAACAGGGATGGACGATGAAATGACTGCCCCTTAGGCTTCTGCTCGCCCTCTTTCACAAACAAAGACTTTTGTTCATTTTGGTCTGTAGGGGAGCGTTTGTTATGGCTCTCGATGTGTTTTTGAAGGGTCATCAACGCAAGCACAAACTCGGTTATTACCCCCGACCTTACACGTCTGTGGGGAGTCATTCCCAACAACAAGTGTGCTCTCTGTTCTGGTCAAGCACATTTATGTCACATCCTCTCCGGTTGCCATGTTGCCCTCAAACAAGGCCGTTATACCTGGCGTCACGACTCTGTGCTCTGCACTATTAAAGCACCCAAGAGATTAAACGGGGATTACAGGTTCCGTGGCATGCGTCTTCAAAACGAAGAAAGCACCCTTGCATGGCTTTGTCCATGTCATGCACTGTGGTTGTCTCAAGTATTGTCTCAGCAGCTAATTCTAAAATCCTGTCTTTGCGGTCTGTGATGGAATGTTCTTTTGGGTAGCGACCATGGCCAAGTCCGAGATGATCGGATTGGCCTCGATGTTTGAATTCAAAATCAACTTGTGCCTCAAGCTTTTCGAGCACAGGCTCTGGTTTCCAGATAGTTCGAAACGTTTCGTGTTTCGTCAGGTTCATCGCATAGATGGACGAGAGGTGTTTATCTGGGCAGTACTTCAGCATGTGAGCACGGTTGATTTGAAGTCGCTGGTAAAAAGAGACGATGGACTGGAGCTGTAGACCGAATTTCGAGCGTGGGCGGTAAAGGCAAGAGACCAGAGCTCTTTTGTAGATATTGGCCCATTTTTTGAGGAAGCGGGTCGCAATTTTCTCAAGGGTTTTGGCGAAAGATAAGCAGAGGTCATAAATGAGGAATGGCCAGGCAAGTGACTGGACAGCATAGTGTTGGTAGAGCCAAAGTTTCATAAAGCCATTGATCGAGCAGCTATCGATGGCTTGCATAGAAAGAATGAACTTCTTTTGGATTTCTGCTCGTTCGTTTTCGCTGAGGTCATGGTAGACAATCCATCCGAGGTCTTTGAAAGGCTTGTCAGCGATGAAGTCAATGGTTTGCCAGTAATAGTAAGGGCGGGGTCGAAAGGTGGGAACGATATCGGCATTAACCGTTTGAGACCCTTATGGTCGTCGGCTTTAGTCCAATATTTGAAAGCAAGGCTTTTGCATTTGGGCGGTTTCGCGGCCATTGCTCTGGTCCATGACAGAAATTTGTCTATCATGTTGATGGACGATTGACAGTGTTTCGTGGATCGGCTGTGTAGTTTGAGGTCGTCAGCATAGGCAGCTTCGTGCACGATTACTTCATCCGTTGAGTTCTTGTGTTTGAAGTGGTATCCGTTGTTTTTGGTCAACGATGATAGGTAAATTGAAAACTATCTTGAAAAGGAGAGGAGAGATGAAAATCCTTGAAAGACGCCCACAGCAAAAACAAAGGGTTCTGACGACCATTCTTTCCCTTCGATTGTGGCTACCAAGAGTTCGTAATATAAGAAGATTATGCGTGCAAACATAGGGGGCATGTGGTACCACCAGAGAGCGAACTGGATCAAGTTGTGATTTACGCTTCCAAAAGCGTTTTTTAGGTCAATCCATGCTATGACCAGTTGGCGATAGTGATCTTTTGCATTTCTGATGGTAGCCTTTGTTGCAGCAATGTGTTCGGGGCATCCTGCAACATTACGGAGGAAAACTTTTTGTTTTGCTCTGTCACAGTATTTGTTATCCAGCAAAAAACTCTCTAGGCGTTTTGACCACAAAGAGAAAAATACCTTACCCGAGCAGTTTGTCAGAGCAATCGGACGATAGTTTGAGGCCTGACGTGGATCGCCGTCCTTATGAAGGAGGGAGATAGCAGCGTGGGCCCAGCTGTTAGCTACATCAGTTGTCCAACACTTGACAATGAGTTTGTGTAAGAAAAATAAAGCGGTTGGAAGTCTCTTGTAAACAAGGTAGCTAATACCATCTCTGCCAGGGGCTGCACCATTACGCTTAGCAAGCATAGATCTTTTGGTTTCCAAGAAGGACGGTGGTCTGAGGTCAAAGGGGACAGTTGATAGAGGTGGGCGAACCATCTCAGGTAAGGGCACGTAGGTTTGTTCACGATTAGCGTCTTTGTATAGGTTGGGAAAGTAGGAATCGCAGTCTTCTTTGGATAGGGAGCAAGTGGTTTGGGTTGAAGGGGGATGAAACAGATTTTTGGCAAACTTATGAGGGTCAGTTCGGAAGCGTGTATTTGCTTGTCGTTGAGCGGAGCTTAAAGTTGCTTCCTTGAGACGACGGCAGAGGCGGTTACCGGTTTTCAATAATACTCGCCAAGTTTTTTGCAGGCTTTTTGCAACAGCAGCTGGAATTGAACCTGCCCTTTTGAGATCTCGCAGATGTCTCTTTTGGA
>WBZZ01006782.1:162500-165000 GCA_019918135.1 Paulinella micropora | reverse complement strand
ATAATAATAGTGTATCTCCTGCCAATTGCTGAGCCAAAAGGCCATGTGCATCCAGTCCTCCATTCCATAAGGAAAGTCTCCACACCAATCGGTGGAATAAAGGAAGTGACGGCATAGAACATTACTCTAGGAGCTTTATACCAATCAGCCCATGGAAAGGACCGATGGCCTATGTACTCCCTAATAATAATAATAATAATAATAATAATAATAATAATAATAATAATAATAATAATAATAATAGTAGTAGTAGTAGTTACTGTTGAATTATCGATAGGGCATCCGGCGCATGGCTGCTGCTGCTGCTGCTAATGGTGCTAATGGTGATTATGATGATGATGATGATGACGATGATGATGATGATGATGATGATGGTGGTGGTGGTGGTGGTGGTGGTGGTGACGATGATGACGATGATGATGGTGACGATGATGATGATGATGATGGTGGTGGTGGTGACGATGATGACGATGATGAAGATGATGATGATGACGATGGTGACGATGATGATGATGATGATGGTGGTGGTGGTGGTGGTGGTGGTGATAACCATGGAAATAATTACTATTGAATTATCGATAGCGCGGGCCAATTGGCGGCCGGTCTGCTAAAATTTCCGACTTTTTCGCCACTACGGGTACCCACCTCTGCCAAATTTCCCGTGAACTTGGACAAGTTTACCGGGTGATCCCCTTGCTTTGACTGTAATGTGTCGGTGGCTAGAATTCCGTGAAAACGCGAAAGAAAACAGAAAATAATTCCGCGAAAAAGTTGTAATCACTATAAGTTTGCGGATGAATGATTGGACCGGCCGATATATATGTAACGTATGTAATATATAGAATATGCATTGTATATAATATATGTAAGATCTGGAGCTCATAGCAATAGCAATTACTATTGAATTATTATTATTATTATTATTATTATTATTATTATTATTGTCGTTATTATTATTATTATTACTATTATTATTATTATTATCCCTGAAAGGTGTTGGAATAGGGGGTGGGGGGAGGGGGGAAGGGGGAAAATGAAAATTGTGTACGCCGTCCACCCCCCCCCCCCCCCCAGGCTTTCCGCACCCCTGTCGGAATAAATCATGGGTTGTGGGAACGAGGAGTTGGAGCTCATATTTGCGGGGTGACTAGCCCCAGACTCCATGTTGATGCTGGTATGATTTTTTGGAATTTACGCAAATATGTGCGTCAGGGGAGTGTCCTGAGTAAAAAATTCCTTGTTTTTTTTTCGCACCCCTGTCGGAATAAATCCATGGTTTGTGTGAACCAGGAGGAGTTGGGAGCTCAGAACAACAGGGTGGCTAGCCGCAGACTCGATGATGATGCTGACATAATTTTTTTGGAATTCACGCAAATATTTGCGTTAGGGGAGTGTCCTCAATGCCAAAATTCCTTGTTTTTTTGACCTATTTTCTGCTCTCCCATCGGAATAAATCATGGTTTGTGGAAACCAGGAGCAGTTGGAGCTCATATTGGCAGGGTAGCTAGCCCCAGTCTCGATCTTGATGCTGGTATAATTTTTTTAGAATTCACGCAAATATTTGCGTTAGGGCAGTGTCCTGAATGCCAAATTTCCTTGTTTTTTAGCAGTACTTGCCGGTGCCTCCGGCAATTGAACGTACCCTGTCGACGGGGCAGGGGGGGTCCGGGGAGCCCTCCAAACGGGAACCCCAGCCCGGCGATTGTACGTACCCGTTTTGGTCGCGGGTGGCACCCACACCAGAAAATTGAGGTCTTGTCCCACCAGGCGCCCTGCGGCGATTAATCGTAACCTGTCGACGGGAAAGGGGGGGTCCGGGGGGCACTCCCCCGGGAACCCCAGCCTGGCGATTGTACGTACCCATTTCGGTCGCGGGTGGCACCCACACCAAAAAATTGGTCTTGTGCCACCAGGCGCCGTTTGCGCACACCAGAGGGAGTTAGCGGCTGATATTTGGTGTATCTGACACTTCTTGATGAGCTCTCTTCAAAAATATAAAAATTGTGGCGCCGGGTGGCCTACACACCGGGAAATTGAGGTTTTTGCGCCACCAGGCGCCGTTTGCGCACATCCGAGGGAGTTTTAGGCTGATGTTTGGTGTACCCGACACCTCTAGGTGCGCTCTCTTCGGAGATAAAACAAGTTTTGGTGGCGGTTGGCACAAAAACCAGAGATTTTAGGTTTTTGTGCCATCAGAGCTTACACTTGCGTTCTGCTGGTACCTCCGGCAATTGAACGTACCTGTCGACGGGGAAGGGGGGGTCCGGGGGGCCCTCCCCGCGGGAATCCCAGCCCGAGGGGGGGGGGGGGGGGGGGGGGGGGGGGGGGGGGCGAAGCGCACCGCAAACCAACCTTTCAGATGTTGGCGCAGCCCCTAGTTATTATTATTATTATTATTATTATTATTATTATTATTGTTATTATTATTATTATTATTATATTATATTATATCTGGACCAGTATTTTCATTGAACATACCGGTCCGTCTGGAAGTGTTGGA
>WBZZ01006782.1:152500-155000 GCA_019918135.1 Paulinella micropora | reverse complement strand
GATACAGCAGCAGCTAGCTCAGCACCCTGACAACCTAACATACACACATAACATACATACATACATACATACATACATACATACATGCATGCATACATACATACATACATACATACATACATACAAGCATGCACGCATACGTACGTACATACATACATACGTACATGCATACATGCATGCATCCGTACATACATACATACATACATACATACATACATACATGCATACATACACACATACATACATACATGCATACGTAAATACATACATGCATACATACAAACATACATACATGCGTACATACATACATACATACATACATACATACATACATACATACATGGAAACAGCAGCAGCCAGCTCTGCACCCTCACAACCTAATAATAATAATATGTATGACATAAATACATAGATACATAGATGCATACATAGATACATGCATAGATACATACATACATACATACATGCATACATACATACATGCATGCATACATAGATACATACATACATCATGCATGGATACAGAAGCAGCCAGCTCAGCACCCTCACAACCTAATAATTATAATATGTATGACATAAATACATAGATACATACATACATACATACATACATGGAAACAGCAGCAGCCAGCTCAGCACCCTCACAACCTAATAATAATAATATGTATGACATAAATACATAGATACATAGATGCATACATACATACATACATACATACATACATACATGCATATACATACATACATACATACGTACATACATGGACACAGCAGCAGCCAGCTCAGCACCCTCACAACCTAACGATAAGATGTGTGTCATACATGCATAGATACATAGATGCGTACATGCACATATACATACATACATGGATACATACATATATGGACTCAGCAACCGACAGCTCTGCACCTTTTCAACCTAACAAACATTACTTGTGTAACATACATACATATACATAGGTACATACACAGATACATAGATACATAGATACAGAGATACATACAGACGTGAATACAGCAGCCGACAGCTCTGCACTTACATACATGCATACACCTATATATGTATATATGTATGTATGTATGTTACACATGTTATGGTTGTTAGGTTGTGAGGTGCAGAGCTGGCTGCTTTATGTATGTATGTATGTATGTATGTATGTATGCATGCCATACATACATGCATGCATACATACATACATACATACATACATACATACAGCAGCCAGCTCTGCACCTCACAACCTAACAACCATAACATGTGTAACATACATACATCCATATATACATATATAGGTACATACATACATACATACATACATACATACATAACATACATGACATACATAACATACATACATGACAGCCAGTTCAGCACCCTGACAACCTAACATACATACATACATACATACATACATACATACGTACATACGTACATACATACATACATACATACATACATACATACATACATACGTACATACATACATACATACATACATACATACAATTATTATTATTATTATTATTATTATTATTATTATTATGATTATTATTATTATTATTATTATTATTATTATTATATAGTAATAATAATAATAATAATAAATTATTATTATTATTATTATTATTACTATATTGACACCGTGATAGCCCAGTGGTCAAGTTCTACCATCTGGGCCCTGTCGCCAGTTCGATTCCCGTCGGTGCCACCAGTATTTTCATTGAACATACCGGTCTATTTCTGGACCAGTATTTTCATTGAACATACCGGCCCGTCTGGAAGTGTTGGAACTGCCCTTGCGGGGGTGTCATTAGAGCTTATCGTCAATTCTTCGTACTCCCCTCACGGGTGAGACGATGGAGGCGCATGTGCAGAAATGCATCAGCCATTGACAGAGAAGCACTATTATTACTATATTATTATTATTATTATTATTATTATTATTATTATTATTATTATTATTATTTATTATTATTGTTATTAACAATAATAATAATAATAATAATAATAATAATAATAATAATAATGATAATAATAATATAGTAATAATAATAGTAATAATAATAGTAATAATAATAATAATAGCAGTAGTAGTAGTAGTAGTAGTAGTAATAATAATAATAATAATAATAATAATAATAATAATAATAATAATAATAATAATAATAACATGTATGAATATAAACCCTGGGCTTGAGAGAGAGAGAGAGAGAGAGAGAGAGAGAGAGAGAGAGAGAGAGAGAGAGAGAGAGAGAGAGAGAGAGAGAGAGAGATAGAGAGTACCTACCTACTTAATAGATGGCAGACATGACAACCTACCTACCTACCTACCTACCTACCTACCTACCTACCTATCTACCTACCTACCTACCAACCAACCGATCCGACTACTTAGCTACCCACCCCCGGCGCGAAAAAAGTGGGGGACCTTTTGAGAACACGAACGAAAAGGAAAGAAATCATCCGCAAACTTATAGCGATTACAACCTTCATGGATTA
>WBZZ01006782.1:112500-132500 GCA_019918135.1 Paulinella micropora | reverse complement strand
ACTCGGAAAAAGAAGTTGAAATTAATTAACGGCCTCCCACTCCTAATCGGCCGAATCGACCATATCAACCTAAACCATTCCAACCCCGCAAAAAACGTGACATTTGGCGTAAGTTAAGTTTACACACGGTATTCGGAAAGTCCGAGGCTTGGCGAAACGAAGACATCGTTTACAATAAGTCAAGTTGGGCAATCTCAAATCAAGTTGTTTCAGGCAAATCTAGAAAGGTCACTGACTGACTGTGCCTGCGGCCTACCATTTCTTAGATATAATATCAAATGATAGATATCATATTTCAGATATTAACAGGGCTTTACGGGACCTCCTGTTTCTGCGCTCGCCCCTTTGCTTGAAAGCTGTTTTATTGATATAACCGGTAATATGTACTGCAGACATTCAATTGGCAAAAACAGCCCAACTTGTATCTCAAATATTGATCCAGAAAATGAGTTCAAAACTTCAGTCGTATCGCAAATATTGATCGAGAAAAATGAGCCAGACAATGCAGAGCACACCGTTGGACAGCTCTGTGCTGAGCTGTCCAATGATGTCTTTGATATACCAACATGCAGAGCGCACCGTCGGAAAGCTCCACGGCTTGTCCTGAGCTTTCAAATGATGGCTTCAGCATTGTCGTATCACTTCGACTGATGAAGAACTACCATCTGAGAGCAAAGTTTGAGGGTCACTGTTGTCTCTTGATAGGTCTAGAATTTTTTTCTGGGGGGTCCAGGTAGGTTTGCGGGTGCGGGTGTCGGAAGGGTTGCGTATGTTGAGATGTGGGTCCCAGCGATTGGCTCTAATTTTCAATGATGCCAAATTCATGATCAGACGTCATGTACCACCGACAATTGTGAGTTTGTATACAACTCTTCAAGTAGGCAGATACAACGAACTCTTATTAAGAACACTATGGCTGAATTGAGTCCTGACTCTGTGAAAGCAGGTGAAATACCAGTAAATAGCAGAGCGGTCACTTCGTTTATTTACGTAATTTCGTAGATTGCAACTTACGATCAAGTGTAAATCGTAGATTGTGAGTCTCCAGTTGTCAAAGCTTTTGCTTCAAGTTAACAGTCATCAAAAGGATAGTGTCGGGTTGGTGAACTCGAAAACCAAACTGATTTGGGAAGGCTAGGCGACAATGACTGGGACGGATGTAAAAAGCAGTCAAACATTTTTTTTCCTATCACTCTTGTTACCCTTGTCCACAAATTTACCGCAACGTGCGTGTTTCACTGGAAATCGGGGGAAAAGGTGATTGAGTTGGGAACTTGAAAGGCAATAGTTGATCTTTTCTAAAAAGAACTTTGACTTGATCGTTTAAAATGTAGTCATTTCTGAACGAAATCGAAAACTAGTTAGTGAAGTCGAAACGTGCAGAGGAGAATCTAATCTAGCTAATGAGCCGGTCAAAAAGATTTTGGCCTGTCATTAAGGTGCTCAGTCTGATATTAATATAGCTCCCCCCCCCCCAGACCTAACCGTGGCAGTTGAGTTGCGTTGCGTGCAGAATTGAATGAGTGATTAACGAACGAAGTATTAATATTTATTGAATGATATTAATATTAATACCATGCCTAAGCTCCGCTATGATCAGCCCGTTGCAAGTCACGGTACATGTATTAAATAACAATTCAAACTGACAGTATTATTAATATTAACTGTAACACCCATGGTATACTACATCGTTTTTACGCTATTAGGGCTTTACGGGAATTTACTCTTGGAAGTAATTCTTGTTATTAACCCTTAACCTGTTTGCCACTTTTGGGGATCTAAAGCCACGTTTGGGGATCCGACCAAATTTCAAGTTTTTTAATCCCTATTTGTGGTTTTTGACAGTTATATTATTAAATTCAATTGAATTAAACCCGGTGGAAGCTAATTGTGTAAAAAAACCTTTCTTTAATAACTAATAAAACCTTGACAATCACTGTCACAACGGCTGCCTCTTACATTTCCCAGATGGAACGAAATGATTGACTGTGTGCCACGGAAAACATTCTCCAGTTCTGCAAAAAAAATAGCGACAATCGCTGCAATAAGCACTGGTACGCTTGCGGATTCCATTACTAGCACACACCGCACAACAAACCGAGTTCTGCTTACCCGCGCCGCGCTTACCATCACTCGCCTCGTTTGTAAGACTTACCAAATGGCCAAGGCATATCACACGCTTGCCCCTCGCTGCGCTCCTAGAACCTCCAAAAAGCCCCGCATAAGACACCAAACCCTCAATAAGTTCCTTGAGCATGTCTTTGCGTGTTTTTTCTTCATGAAACTGTTTGTAGATGATAGTTGTGTTTGTAACCGCAACATCTAACAAACCCGCAAATAACTTGAACCAAGGCTTGTTGAATCTTACCGCCTTCTCAACTCCGTAACGAAGTCGTAACTGATCGCCTGTATCAACGCCGCCCATGTGCTGAGTGTATGTCTTGCAAATTTCAAAACAATTCACTGGAACCGTAGCTCCACCCCCCCCCCCCCCCCCCCCCCCCCATGCAGCCTCCTTTCGACGTGGCTCATGGTACCCCCCAACACAGTTGACAAAAAATAAACCACCTGGGTGTCTTTCCAAGCAACAGCATGCATAGTGACTCCGTTATGACTCCAAGTGGCCATTGCGGACGTGCCCCGGTCACTATTCTTCTTGATTTCGTCCAGTAGCTCCTTTGCCGCCCTCAGCCTGGGTTTGACAACAGTGCCAATGAAGTTGATGCCCCTCTTTAGGACACAGTCAAAAAACAACTGCAGCCCTGTGTAAAACCTATCTAAAGCGATGATCCTGCCGCTTTGGTCGATGCCGGCTAGGTCTAAAAGCTTCGTAACAACTGCATACGTCATTCCGTGCCCAGAATCGTCCTGCACCGTTCCCTCACCC
Source organism: Paulinella micropora (assembly GCA_019918135.1). Taxonomy (NCBI): domain Eukaryota; phylum Cercozoa; class Imbricatea; order Euglyphida; family Paulinellidae; genus Paulinella; species Paulinella micropora. Next base: position 129,613 of record WBZZ01006782.1, on the reverse strand, counting down.
TCATAACAAAGCAGCGTATAAAAATAGCCTGTTACTGAACAGCACAGAGCAAACAGTTTGAATCCCCATTTGATGGGTTTTTCCGGTAAGTATTGCCTGAGGTATGTACGCCCTTTAAAAGGGATCATTCCCTCGTCGATTGACACCCACTGACCCAATTCCCACAGCCTAGGAAAATTTTCTTGTATAATCTCAATAAAGACTCGAACATTGAAAAGTTTGTCATACGGAGGGGAGTCACGAGGAGCTGCCAGACGGGGGTCAGTGCGATGAAAATAACGTTTGATATTCTGATACCTCACGTACCCCATGATGCTTGCAAGGTCTGGCCACTGCCAGAAGTCTGACACAGCGCCAATCCAATAATCTGTTTCAGCAGGCAACCCCATCACCCCCATCATTATAAGGATCGCCAAAAATGAAAGTATGTCAGATAGTGTCACGGGTACCCAAGGCCGCTGACGCTCTGAGGGGTTGAGATTACGTTTCTAGGTTGCATACTTGTTGGTGTTTCTTGTGACATTCTACCAGAATTGCGTGGGTAAGAACATAAAGAAAATATCCACCATACTGAGGAGGTCGGGGGAACGCACAGAAAGTGATGCCCTGGACTGCCCTTCGAATGCCGGCAGCACACGAGGAGGTGCAACACCCACCTTCCATTCTTTGACATCTTTGAACTCACTGGCAGGTAGGCTATCGCCTTCGTCAATCTCTAGTGCCGGATCCTCCTCCTCGTCTTCACCAGACCCCTCATCTTCGACATCATCGTCACTGACAAGTGAGTCGCTGGGATGAGGGGCTCGTTTGTTGTCCATATCTCCTTCTTTTTGATCCTCTTCATCGATTGAACTACCCGACTCATCTCCCGACTCTGGCGGTCTGTTGGAAAACAGTACAGTAAGGAATACTGACAGCCAACGCCGATGCATGTATGGAAGTACAGAAATCTACTATACTTCCAGCATCGTCCTTGGCCGACAACAAAACAGAAGCAAATTGCACAAAATAGCTGAAACCAGGTAGGGATAGGTACACATAGTCATCGTCATCAGGGTCGCTGGGTATCAAGCCGTCCTTACTGCAAACACGCAGAGAAACCATTCGACATCACAAGAAAAATTCGAGGTTCAAGAAAAACAAGTCTACCCAGCATTTATTGCATTTTTGGCATCTCCGTCGATTTCCTGGCCTTGCCCAAGTATGCCGTTATCGGCAGAGCCACTCCCTTCAATTCTTTATTTGATAATCTCCGAAGCAATCATCATGGAATCGTCTTCATCCTCCTCATCCCACTTCATCCAAAACTTGTCTTTTGTACGACCATACTGTCGAGAAACAGTACCCTCAATCTCCCTCGTCTTCCAGTCATCAGGCCATTTTTGTTTGGCATAAGCCTCACCAAATTCCCTGACCGGAAGACGCACACGGACTGTGAGAAGCTCTTGGTGCGCAGACATGATGTTGAAAAAAAAAAAAAAAAGGTCCCCGCCACGTAAAAAAAGGCAACGAAAATTCGTGAAAAAAAGTGGTTGGTGCCTGGTTTCAGTTTCATATTTAAGTCACTTCTAGAAAAGCTATGACACTCTGGTTTTCACAGATTGCTTCCCCAACACGTAAATATTAAATTTGCAGCGTAGTACAGCTTGTTTCGATTGGTATTTATGTTTTTATTCAACTCAAAAATTCAAACCACTTTTGGGGATTGAAGCCACTTTTGGGGATTGAAACCGGTTAAGGGTTAAATGTATTTTAAGATGAATTCTTATTTCTTATTACATTTCAGGTTCTGATTAATTTATCCGGTTTTAATGTTGTATTAGGATAAGGAATATGGGAGAAAAGCTAGGAAGCTTGGATCCCATAGGACCTTAAAATCTAGATTTTACACTAGACCGTTTACTGGCGTGGAGAAGGTTTTTGGGATGCAGATTACAGTATTGTGTAGCATCCATATTGATTAACCTCCCACATTAATAGCGTTGACCCGATCCTTTTGCAGCACATGTAGTAACCGTTTGAAGTTTTGGAAAAAAGTCACGCCGGAATTTCCGTGAAATTTAGCCTTTTTCCCGTGACTGGGAATTTATGGCTAAATAAGGGAAAATGCACTTATGGGTTGTTGTTTAGGGTATGTTTTGGCATTTGTGCAGGTTACGGACGTAACGCATCGTGTCAGATGACCCGGTCATAGGGACACTCCGGTTTGACCGGTGTTTTCCCTTTGCAGTGGCTTGTTGTTTGGGTTCATATCTGGCTTCCCTTTCTACTCTTGAAGTGGAAACTAGCCTTGAACCTGTTGTGTTCAGTTTTTATTAAATTCCTTTTTATTCCTTTGAGCTCGTAAGGGTAGATCTCCGATCATAATACATTTGGAGTCCCTTTGCCTTTTTCGAACTCAGGAAAATCAAAATTAGGAATTTTGAACGGCGACACACTCTTAGGGGGCAATCAGTCACTGTTGTTGACTGTGCCTTGGCGAGAGTGTTAAGTAGCTTCTCGACAAACAGTACGGGGGTACTGGTTGTGTGAGACAGTGCTTTCAGTCGTTAAAAACAAAGGAAAAGGGAAAAGGTGGTAAGGAGGGTTTTTGAGAAACAGGGAAGAACCCTGATCTCGAAACTTGGACCTTTACACCTAGGAAATCAACATGGCAACAACGACTGCATATGATCCTTACAGGGATCCTTGTTGTCAACCGTTGGGAGGAAAGGTTGTTGGGGAGTTTCTACAACATGTAGCAGCAGACTAAATTGTAGGCTCCAAAGAACAACATCAGTTTTTGGAACACTTTGTCCCTTTGGCAAGTAAGTACAAAGACAGACCTAGGGGTCAGGAGGTTTACGACATGATGAAGCGAGAGTCGAGTGATTTGGCAAATGGGGTTGGCATTCAGCCACTTTTGCTTTCACTGGCTACTCACCTAGTGAACCTAAGCTCAAAACTTTGGTAACTATGCAAGTTAGGAGGATGATGGCAAGGACATTCGTGTCTTTGCACCTCCATGAACTGCAGATGGTAGGACATGCAAGGTTCCAGAATGGGGATGAGGATTATTATCCAACTCCTATCCCTTCTGAGCTTTTTGATGTCCAGTTCATAATGACAGGGACTGAAGTTAAGGACACTTGGAGCGAGGAATGGTACAGCTCAGTCAGAAAGGACCCTGCGAAAGGGGATACTTTTGACGTGGCCTTGGCGAAGACTTTCTTCGAGGATGAGGTGTTCCCTATGGCAGCCAATGCCTTTGGCAAGGCAGTTAAGAATTGGGAGGCTGCCAAGGACAAGATGAAGGAAGCAAAATGGATGAAGGACACAAAGGTGTGGGGGAAAAAGACACCGGACGTGTATGACCTAATCCATATCGAAGGCTTCATGGGGAAGTTGGAGTTGATGACAGAAAAGAATTCGTTGTCAACTAATGCCAACAGGAGCCTGCGTGATCTGCTAAAGGAAGCAGAGACGGCTGCACTGGCAACTACCAAGCTCAGGACGTCTACGGCTACGGTGCCGGACGCTGTGATTTTGCTGGTAGTGACGGAGCAGGCTTACGAGAACTTGTACCGGTATCTCTTGTACCTCATGGAGGTGGTGAAAGCCATTGAGGTTTGCGTGGAAAAATACGCAGCATGGGAGGGGAGATACGCGGAAATCAAGAAAAGGGATGAGGATGATCCTTTGGATCCGATGAAGCGTTATGAACAGGAAAGGAAAAGGATGGCGACTTTTTACGAAAAGTTCCTACCTGTTGCATTTGCTCCGGGTTCTAAGGGGGATCAAAAACCGGCAATATGGTTTACGCGTCAGGTAAACTGTTGGCCGTATATGACCTCGCCATGGTTGCGTAAGGGAATCAATTTGCTTTGTAAGTATATGGGGGAGAGCAATTTTGAATCGCCCATGACAATGGTTGATATTCTCCGACAATGTACGGATACGGACCTTATGGAGTACTTGACGGTAGACAATATCAACAAGGGCATTGAAAAGGTGGTGCAGGATAGGGATCATTATGCGGAAACGGGGTCCGTAAAAATATCCAAACTGCAAGCAATAATGCACGCTCTCATTGCTTTGCTCGTTCAATACGGAAGTCATTGGGATTTGACTAGCGAGATTATGCTGACGGGACACATTTCCACGGTGGTTGGAAATGCGTTGGCAACGACGAGCAGGAAGCCGATGAGGGTGAGGGGGGCTTTTCTGAGGGTGATTGAGAATCTGAAGACGGACAATGCGTTCTTCATCAGCCTCAAACGTTTCATCCGACATGTCATGGCGAGGATCAATCAGCATGATCCATGTGTCTTTCGGGTCATTACGAAAGCATGGCCGGAGGGCAAATGGGAGGCTAAAATCCCGGACAATGTCGATTTCACGACGGATGCGTCCCCGGCATGGAAGACTTTTCAGGACGATTATCAAAGTCCTAGAGATATGTAGGGGGACTTCCTGAAGGCCGTGAGAACGTGGGATGACACGCTACTCTCCTCGGGTGGGATGAAAGCGTTTGCGGTTGCAGCCGGGACCCAACAGGAGGAGGAAAAACCTGTGGGGAAAGCAGCTGCTATTCAGTCCAGGGGGGGGGGGGGGGGGCTGTGAGACGCCGTATTCCTACTATTGCCAAAGGGGGTTATGGAAAACCCTTACGGAAGCAGGAGGAGGAGGAGGAAGAGGACGAAGAAGAGACCAGCGATGAACATATCGCTCCCCCGAAGGGCTTAAAACCAAAGGGTGGGGGTTCTTCTAGTTCCACGTACAAGGGAAGTCGCAAGCTTTGCTTTGACTACTACTTCAAGGTGCCCGAAGAAGGATAAGTGCTTTGGGCTACACTTTGACAAGGAGGCGGATTGGAAGAACTTGGAAACGCAGTTGAATGCTGCAAACGATGGCCAATCCATCTGGACAATAGTCAGAGCTATCCGCAATCAAGACACGCTGGTGATCAAGAACAAAACTGTTCGACGTCTTGTTAAGGATCGACTGGAGGAATATGATAAAACGGTCAAGTCCTTGCGGGAGGGAGGTAGCCGTGGAGGCAGAGGAGGGCGTGGAGGCCGTGGCCGCGGCGGGGGCTTCAGGGGAAAGAAGCGATGGGGCGGTAAGAAGGACAGCGGCCGGCCCTCCAAGAAAGCTAAAGTTGCGGCAGCTTCAAAGAGCGAAGCAGAGGAGGAAGGCTCCGTTGAGGAGGGGGAGGAATTTCGGACTGGTAAGAACCAGTTGGAAAATGAAACGGAAACGTCAGTGATTACTGATGAGGATGTTGTCGTGTGGCAGGCGGGGATGCCTTTCACGAAGACGACTTTGCCGACAGATGAGCCGGAGGGGCAGGAAGCAAAGGCAATTCCGACGGGTAATCCTTCTCACAGGAGTCATGATCACTCATGGAATGGATGGTTCTGTGATGCAGGTAACGATTGAACGGGGAAAACGTGGTGACAATTGGGGAAATGTAGAGCCCGGGAAGGCCAGACAAGTTAAGAAGGATTCATCAAGAGTGGTTTGTCGGATCGGAAAGATTTAAATAACAGTTTTGTTCTTCTATCTGACGTGAGGGAACGCCTGGAGGCTATTGAGATGCCGGAACATGCGTTATGCATTACTCAGGTTTACTGTGTGGACCTGGAGAGTGCATGCGATATGGCCAATGATACGTTGGCTAATATTAATATCGCGGGCGCGGGCTTCATAACGGCCAATAAGGCGTGGTTGGATAAGAACATGTTGCTTATGAAGGGGAGCATAGAAGGAGTGAATGGAAAGGCGAGGGCGGAGGTTATGGGAACGGTGGTCTTGACCATTGAACTCTACTCCGGTAAGTCCTTTAATATTCAGTTCTATGTCTGTGCGGAATATTCGGGAGGTTTGCTGATCGGGCTCAAGCAGATCAATAGGATGAGTACATTAATTGACTGCCGGTCGGGTTTGGTGCACTATGGAATTAGTGAGGATGATGCGGAGGATATGGTAAGAGGGCGGACAGCAGTTCCTCTCTTTCATGTCGATACTTACGCAGTATCATCTACCAAGCCAGTGGCGACTAAAGGTAAGGACCCACACGCAATTGCGCGGCACGCTAAGGTGCAGTTGGTTATACCAAAGCCATATCAGCACCCAGCGTTGGACAATTATTATAAGGATTCCCAACCGGAGTACCGCGGGCTAGCGGGAAAGGCTAGGAAGGCTGTTCGACGATGGGACAAGGCAACAGTGGAGGACTTAATTCAGGGCCGGTGTGCTCAGATTATGGCCTGCACAATTGAAGAACTTAACATGGAAATGGGAGCAGGGATGGACAGGTTCAGGGATGGTAAGAAGGGGCCTTATGTGTTCCTTCAGAACCGGTACTGCTTCCATGCAAAGGCATCACAGAACAACAGGCCGTTGTTTGAGCCGCTAATGGAAGCGCGGCTTTCAACGGGTGGGAACGAAGGATGAGATCGGTAATTTTGTAGAGGGCATGTGGGGTGACAAACCTCTTTGTCCGCGGAATTCGGGAGAGACGGCGAAATTGCTCACGAAATATTTCGAGGGTGATAAACCGTTCTCTATGATCTTACCGTTCCATGAAAAAGCGTTGTGGGCGGATGAGGTTTTGGACCGGATGGTGGATTACCCGATCCCGGTGCCATCTAGGAAGCAACATTTGGTGATTGCATGTAGATTAGGCACTAGGGAACAGGGGTTGGCATATCGGAACTCACTTTAAGGGTGTGACCTTCAGAAGATACGGGAACAAGCGTTCACGTGCTTCACAGGGTTGTACACGAAAAGGGCGCCTATCCAGTATGCGTTGATTCTGGATCGGATGGCGAACCTTGGGAAATGGGATGAGTTTTCGGAAGTCAAATACCATCAGAAGGATGTGGAAATGCCTTCCGAGGATGGCCTGGTGGAGGATGCGTGGTCGGACATGGCTGAGGCACCCGAACTTAGGGAACGGAAGGATGCCCAGTCATGGGAGGATAAAATGGCTCGGGTGCGGGCGGATTGGAAAGGAAATGAAAAGCATCTTGAGAGCCTTCAGAAGGTGATGGATAAGGAGAGGGAGATCTTTGATCCGCCTAGGCCGGGGACGGTCAAGCATTTTGAGGCCCATCTCAGGAAGATTCCGGGGATGAGTATCACGCATGCCTCTAGGAGGTCTGTCCTGGGCCGTAGAGAGGAAAGTATTGCCCAGGAGAAGGCGGAGGAGTTACAGGCGGATGATTTCACGGAGTTTTCGGACTCCCCGATTTCGTCGCATGTACGCATGGTTCCAAAGCCGGATGGAGCGCTGAGGTTTTGTGTGAATTACTATCGGGCTAACAAGATCATCGAGGGTGAGCGGTACCCGCTGCCCAAGATCGATGACTGTATGCGCAAGTTAAAACACGCAAAATTTTACTCGGTATTGGACCTCATGGGTTCTGGCAGATCCCGCTCAGCAGAAAGAGCAGGTGGCTTACGGCGTTTGTAGTGGGAATGACGCTATACCAATGGAAGGTATTGCCAATGGGTCTGAGGAACTCACCGCACATATTTCAGGCAGCGATGCAGAAAATGCTCGGACGACAGTTTGAGGATAAAGGGGCAGGTGGGTTTATGGAGAAATATGGACAGAAGGCGGAGGATTACGCTTTCTGTTACATAGATGATATTATTATCTACTCCAATACCATGGAGGAACACCTGGCCCATATACAGGATGTTTTCCGACGGGTGAGAGAGTTTGGTCTCAAGGTGAACTTGGACAAGTGCCAGTTTGCCACCCGGCAGGTTACATACTTAGGATATGATATCTCGAACGGGACAGTAGCGATTGCGGCTAAGAAGAGGGATGCTGTGGAATGTATTAAGCGGCCTCAGACCCGGTCGGAGTTGTTCTCCTTCATTGCGCTTGCGCAATATTACAGTCAGTTCTTTCCGCATTGGTCGGAGACGGTCAAACCGTTAAGAGAGCTGTACCTAAAAGGCGACATGCGAGAATGGACGTCTAAACAGGAGGAGACGTTCGAGTTCATTAAGGAAATGTTGACTCGTGATCCCAAGTATAACAAGGATTGCATCTTGATGATGCCGGATGTGGATAAGCAGTATGTGCTGGACACCGATGCGTCTAAGTATGCGATCGGGGCGGTCCTACAGCAATACGATGACAAAGGGGTCTTACGGCCGATCATGTATTTGAGCCGGAAGCTCAACAGGGCGGAACAGAACTACTGTACAAGGCAGAGGGAAGCCTTGGCGGTGGTTTGGTCGTTTATAAGACTCAGGGAATACTTGTGGGGGTCGCGGGACATCGTGGTAAGAACGGACCACCAGAAGTTTATGTGATTGATGACGAACGATTGCACGGGCAGGCTGGCCAGATAGCAGGCTTTGCTATCGTGCTATGACTTCACCGTCAAGTACATTCCCGGCAAGAAGAATATTGTGGCCGACTCTTTGTCAAGAGTCAATTACTCAACTCCATCCGCATGTCTGGCTGCGATGCAGCAGATGGACGAGTTTGAGGACTTGGCATTGAGGACGGATCAAAAGGATATCTTGCCGGCGAACATGGTCTTCTATGCTAATAAGGCTCATCCGGGTCTAGCAGAAAGGAGCCTTAGGGTGATGGAGGAAAAGAGGGGGGAATATAGGAAGGTCATGATGACTCAGTTGGAACGGGAGGTTGGCCAAACAGAGTGCTGTACGGAGCATTTTGTAGAGGAGGCCGTGAGGAATACGAGGCCGATAAAGCCGCTATTCTGGATGAGGATAAGGCGGAGCATGAGTGCTATTGTTGCCAGGGGCACGCGGCACCGGCCGTCCGAACCTACGTGGAAGACCCGGGCGTGGAAACGGCTCCAGAGCCGGAGGTGGCCTCTACAGAGCCGGTGAGGGCTTCGGAGGGGTCGGGGCCGGATTCCAGGCCTCAAGTGGGAATCCAGGTAGAGGACGGTACAGTGCGTATCGCGTCAGTGGAAGCATGGAGGCAATGCCAGAGGGCCGATAATGGGTACAAGGACTTGATCCAGTACTTTTTGGCCGGGGATGAGTTGTTGTTGACGGAGAAAATCCGGTCACAGCTCAAGACTCTGGCATGGAAGGATGGCCTCCTGTGGTACACAGGCAAGACACCGGAGACGGCCAAGAACCCGGAAAAGTGGGTCTTATGGGTCCCAGCCAAATTGAGGCAGATGATCTACGTAGCGTCACACGTAGTCCCGTTGGTTAATCACCCGGGGGTACAGAGGACGCAGTGGATTATCAAGAGGCGATTCTGGTGGGAAGGGATGGATAAGTTCATCAAGAAGAGGGTCAAAGGCTGCACGACCTGTCAGATGAACAAGAAACACCCAGTGGAAGGGAAAATCCCGGTTGGGAAATTTACACTGCTGGAAAGGCTCTTTGAGTTCCTGCATGTGGACCACGTGGGGCCGTTGCCGCCGGTGGGGCCGGCGAAGGATAGGTTTTTGATGACGGTCATTGATAGGGCGAGCAATTACTTCTGGTCGATACCAGTGCCGGACACGACGGCGGAGACGACAGCCAGGGAGCTGATCGATCGGATCCTATGTGTGGTCGGGGTCCCCAAGACGATTTGCTCAGATAAGGGGCCAGCCTTTGACAACGAGCTGATGGAAAGGCTCGCGAAGTATTACGGGGTCCACTGGCAGTACGTTACACCGTACAATCCGAGGGCTAATGGCAAGATCGAGCGGGTACATAGGCTGCTCAAGTCGGCTCTAAGGACCTACTGCAAGAAGAGTCAGCTCTTGTGGAGGGAGGTGGTCCCAACCTTTGTGTTCGCAATGAACGCGATGCCATCGAAAGCTCTTGGAGCGTGGGCGGAATGTAGATCCCCGTATCAGGTGGTGTACGGGCAGGAGCCGGTGATGCCCCAACACTTGGTATATCAGGATGCACCTGCGCTGGCGCTGGACGAGGATGAGCTCTGGGGGGTTCGTATGCGGGTCTCGATGGAGGCCATGCAAGCGGTGCGGCAAGCAAGGCTGGCGGAACAGACTCGCCAGCTAAGCAAAGAACCCTTGGAGCAGGACTTATCTATGGTGACGTACAAGCCAGGGGACATTGTCATGTTGTACTACCCACAGGTCCCGAAGGGCATATCATCGAAGATGTTTGTGCACTGGAAGGGGCCCTATCAGGTGGTGCAGCAGACAGGGCCGTTTAACTATCGGATAAGAGGCAGGGGGGAGAACAAGATTGTTAATGTTCGACGCCTCATTAAGTACGATCCGTTCTTAATGGAAAACGAGACGCTCCAGGAAGCGCTCGTCAGGGAAAAGGGAGAGTTTCAAGACCCTCCTAAGTTGATAACGGATAAGGAACCCGATGGTGGGAAGCCCGGGGACCGGAAGGGCCAGGGGGAGAGGAAGGCACGGGCCCCTGAAGAGGGCGTCGGCCGGGGAAGCTCCAAAAGGCCTGAGGTCGGGGGGAAGGGCTCAGATGCGAGTCGCAAGCCACCCACAGAGGCGGCGAAGCGGGCGGCGGATAATGATCTGATTTACTCGGAACCAGGAAGTAGACCGGGGAAGCGTAGGAAAACGGAAGTGCAGGCGGAGCCGGAGGGCCTATTGAGCCCTCGCAGGTGGATGTCAAGCACAAGTTATGGAAGGAGAGGTAATAAGACACTGGGGATGAACTGGGTTCTGAATCAGTTCTATCTTGTCAGATCCCCAACTAGATTCGTTGCAAAGGGGGACAAGAGTACTCTTTTTGTAATGAAGGTAGTGGGACTGGCGAAGGACTCGAGGAAGACTCGATCGTCGGAAAGTGCGCTTAAGAACCTTCCGCCTATGCTGCAGTTCTACCGGTCTTGGGATAAAGATACGGTTGAGAACCGGATGTACCGCGAGTATGTCCCGGTGTGGTGGGATGCTGCAAATAGGGAAGTATGGGATGCCAAGGTAGATCCGGCCTCACGGAAGGCGGACAGGGATCACGAGGCATGGACCATATCGGCGTGGCCGAGGGGAGTGTTTGATTGCCCCTTCGAGTTACACGATGGGCACATTCCGCAGAAGATTTGGGACATGCTCAAACAGAGCGGGGTGGACTTAAGGCTAATCGGGGGTGCACACGCTACCGAAACGGTGCGGGGGAAGAAGCATCCGAGCCAGTAGGGAGGAAACATCCGAAAGGGGTAAAGGAAGAAGGAATTGGAATTCGGGTCGGGGGAAAGGGAAGTTGGGCGCACATTGACCATAGTGTGTGGGAAATTTGTACTGGGGGTCCTACTCAACATTAAAACTTTACGGACACGGTACGGGAGAGGAACTCGGCGAGAAGGCCATCGTCGTTTTAAGGGCTGGAATTTGGGGTCCGGTCAATTCGGACTTCAGGGCCAAGGCACCATTCACATTTGACGGATTAGACAGGGTCTGGTTGGTGGTCGGTCAGACTATGGGACTGTGACTTCGGGGAAATCGCGCGCGTAGGGTTGAAGACGTGAGCTGGTCGAGTGTCAGATTCACGATCTTCGGGCTACAATAAGTCTCGGAACTTAGCCCACATAAAGCACAAGCCTATAATCCGTTGGATGGCTCTTGATAAGATTTGATCAGGGGTCGAGCTAGGTAGCTCTTGGGGTGGTGGACAGTCGGCTGGGATTCCCCAAAAAGCCGGTACTGACGAGATTATACGAGATGTAGTCTCCGTTGGTATTACTCCTGAATTGAGATCCGAGCGATCTCAAAGGAGGGGAAAGGGGTGCTATGTAACACTCACGGTATACTACATCGTTTTTACGCTATTAGGGCTTTACGGGAATTTACTCTTGGAAGTAATTCTTGTTATTAAATGTATTTTAAGATGAATTCTTATTTCTTATTACATTTCAGGTTCTGATTAATTTATCCGGTTTTAATGTTGTATTGCTGTTGACATTCAAGACAACAAAAAAAATTGATTTTTCTGTTTTGGTTGGAATTTCAGTTTTGGTTGGAATTTTGATTTTGGGTGAAAATTTGAATTTTTCAAATTAACGGCTATATTCGTCCGCAAAATATCGTAAATTTTCGCGAAATGTTACCGTTAAATTTGAAAATTTGAATTTTTGTCACAAAAATGAAAAACTGTCACAAAAATGAAAATCTGACACAAAAATGAAAAACTAATTTTTGTTGTTGTCTTGAATGTCAACAGCAATATTAGGATAAGGAATATGGGAGAAAAGCTAGGAAGCTTGGATCCCATAGGACTTAAAATCTAGATTTTACACTTGACCGTTTATTGGCGTGGAGAAGGTTTTTGGGATGCAGATTACAGTATTGTGTAGCATCCATATTGATTAACCTCTCACATTAATAGCGTTGACCCGATCCTTCTGCAGCACATGTAGTAACCGTTTGAAGTTTTGGAAAAAAGTCACGCCGGAATTTCCGTGAAATTTAGCCTTTTTCCAGTGACTGGGAATTTATGGCTAAATAAGGGAAAATGCACTTATGGGTTGTTGTTTAAGTTATGTTTTGGCATTTGTGCAGGTTACGGACGTAACGCATCGTGTCAGATGACCCGGTCATAGGGACACTCCGGTTTGACCGGTGTTTTCCCTTTGGCTTGTTGTTTGGGTTCATATCTGGCTTCCCTTTCTACTCTTGAAGTGGAAACTAGCCTTGAACCTGTTGTGTCCAGTTTTTATTAAATTCCTTTTTATTCCTTTGAGCTCGTAAGGGTAGACCTCCGGTCATAATACATAACAATTTCATGATCATTGTTAGTGGTTTATTGTTTTTGTATATACAGGTATTAATAATTCAAGTCAGTTCAACTTCCCGGGCCGCACGACGGCCGGCCGCGCCTGCACCTAATTTCAGACCGTCCTAACAAAAAAACTTTATTGTTTATTCATTCATATGCATACTTTCAATCATATGCATACTTGGCGAGACGATGGACATTAATTTCTGAAAGTTCATTCGTGCCCTCTGATAAATTCTGAAGACTGACAACTCAGTGATAGCACCTAACTTATCAGTAATGATACATATAGAATAAATAGGGCGCTCATGAAGAGCGCCGCACTATTTGTACTCGACATGTATAATTTGCGTGTGCGTCTTAAGAGGGCTTAGTAGTTACGTACGCATCACCTGGTGGATTGGCATGTGGATGATGATATTTGAACGTGTTAAAATACTATATCTATCTATCTATCTATCTATCTATCTATAATGTACAGAGAGACAGACTGCGCTAACAATCGAACGATCGCCTTGACGTGGGTCGTACTAATTTCCCACGTGGGACGATGATAGCAAACTTGGGTGTTGTCTCTTGACTGTTCACAGTAATAGCGACAGTCAAGCGGCGAATCGCCCAACTTTGAACGATCAACACATTGTTCTCATTCAATATTTGAGCTACGAGCTCTTTCAAAGGATGGCTCTAGCATGTACATTTTCGCCATGATTGATAGAGAACAATTCGATCAAAGTCGATGGTTTTGTCACTTATGTTGTTTGTAACATTTGGTGCCTGCTGGTGACAGCAAGCTAGTCGGCTGTTTCTCGTGTAAGCAGAAAGTGCCTGCATTTCGTATGGTGTTTAGACTGTATTCAGACTGTATTCCAAAAGGAAGGGATAAAAGTGTCTAGTGGGGCGTATACGCCAAAACAACACCAAAAACACACAAACGACAAAAGAAAACTGAAAAAACAAAAAGAAACACCCGAAGTTGTTACTGGAACACGAAGGGGTTATGATCATCCGCATCACCAAGGCGTGGGGAGTAGAACTTGAACGTAGGTGATAGCACGTCCATGGGGGTGATCCGCTCCGCATCTGCCAGAGAGATCTGCAGCGGCATGAGCTGGTCTGACTGGTCTGAGTCAAAGTTGGGCCAGTCTTCCAAGGTGGTTTGTTTCAGGGGGCTGTGTTGAAAGTCCTGGGGTAGCTGTCGCTTTTGCCCAGTTTGTGGTTCCTTTGTTGCTTCGCTCTCTGTTTTCGGCGTGAGGCAGGAAAAGTGGGACAGCGTGTCGATGTAGTCCGAGGATGAAGAGTCCGAGGTGGAAGTCGGGCTATCTCTGCTCTCTGCATTTAGCTTGATCACAGGCTTGTGAGCAACCTTGAACTCATCGTGGCTCGGCGCGATGTGGAAAATGGTAGGGACAGAGGAGGACGGAGCGATCAAAGGAGGCATGCTGGGGGGTGCTTTGCGCGAGGTTGATTTCGAGGTAGTAGAAGTCTTCGTCTTGACTGGGCCATTGTGCGGGGTGGTTGGTAAGCTGACGGGAGGGGAAGTGGCAGGCGAGCTAGGAAAGCTGGACGGGGAGAGAATGCTTTTTTTACCTTGCTTCTGGAGGCGGGCGTTCTCTTTGCGTAACACGTCGATCTGGTTGATAGCCTTCATCAGAATGCATGTCTTGCGGATCTTGTTGCCTTTGCGCTCGATCTTTTCAAACTCTAGCACTGAAGAGAGCTCTTCGAACTGAGAGAGAGATAGAGAGAGAGAGAGAGAGTGAGAGCTTTACTGAGATCGCACTGACGGATCATCGCAACAATAGGCATACATCGCTTATGGGCGTATGCGTGCTAAGTCAGCCGAGTGATTTACCAGCTCGTTCAGTTCCACGCGTCGTTGCTTCTCGCGACTATTCTTTCGAATTCTTCTGAACTCAGGCTTGCGCGGTGTCGTCGACGTCGATGTTATGGGAGTGGAGGCGAGGCTTACATCGTCTTCGTTATCCGAATGGCCAGGCGAGCTTGACCTTGTGTCGATGCTCGATCGAGGTGAGGAAACGGATGACACGGATGATGTTGATGAACGAGGCATATCAGAAGTTCGTGAGCTCGAAGGCTTGGATGCGTCCACACTGCAACGTCTTGAGCTGGCGCCAGAGGAAGGTACAGAGGAGCCAGTTGAGCTTGCAGAGTTTCGGGGTCGCTTCTCCATCATGTGGGTTCCCATCGTCAGGTTTTGGTACATGGCCTGGACCAGACCTGGCATCATCGAGGAGTTGAACTCCCCGGCAGCAGACTTGGCAGTCGAGGTATTCTTCGAATCCGAGTTCGAAAGCTAACCAGTGGAGACAGACGAATTCAATTACTTGTGGACAATTCTTGACACAAAACTTTTTCTCGAAAAGAAACACTCACAACACAAAAAGACCACAAAAGGAGTTTACCATCGATCGAAATAAACCCCCTCTCAATGTACAAGACGGACAAAAATGCAAGAAAAACCCCTTCAAACGACTGTGGAGACGTTCGTGTGCCTTGACACACGCCAAGCCAGAATTTGTCGACAATTTTGGCTAAAAAAATGTCACTAAATTTACATACGGTGCCACATGTGAACGCACATTCCACCAGCGACCGGAATTCCTTCCTCCCTCTTCAATTCTTCTTCCCTTCCTTCCTCACTCCTACCCTTAAGCTTCTCTTCTTCTTCTTCTTCTTCTTCTTCTTCTTCTTCTTCTTCTTCTTCTTCTTCTTCTTCTTCTTCTTCTTTTAATGAGAACAAAATTGTACAGAGACTAAAGTCAGAGCGTAACTAAGTCGATGTTTGTAGAAAGAAGCGAGAAGGAAAAGAAATAAAGTATGAAATAGATATGATAGAGGAACAGAATTTATGAGGAGAGAAACAGGAATGTTAAAAATGGAAAGAAAGTATAAGTATATATGAAGACTGGACAGAAGTGAGAGGGAAAAAAAGGAAGAAATGAGGGGAGAAAAAGAGCAGGAAAGAGAGAATAAAGGAATAAGAGACTTTGTACAAAAGAAGAAAGAAGAACTATCACTAAGCTAGTGAGAGCGTCGCGGTGCATCCCAAGGGCGCCGCTTTGCTAAGTCAAGGATTTGCGCGTTGCCTCGCGCTGTTTCAGCCGCAGACATCGCTCGAAAGTAGGGTAGGAGGCCACGTGGGTTGCGAGGGAAATCATCAAGCATGGCATCAGCGAGCGTGTCTCGCGCAGCTGGTAGCCCTCGAACCACGCTAGCGTAATACGCTTGCACTCTGCGAAGGTAACCCAAGGCTTCACGACCAAGAGCGCCAGTGGGTTCAAGAACCCATGGAACTAGTGTTGTGTTGGAAGCCATAGCCAATTGATCGTACTGGCGATGCTTGATGAGTTCACGCTGAGATGCAGCAGCAAGCGGAGTGGTAGCTGCTAGCCTCAGGGAAGTTTGAGCAGTTGGTGAAGCGAAACTAACATCAATGAGTGCATCAGGAGGACTCATATTAGCAGGACGCCACCAAACGCGTAGATCAGGATGCTCTCTTGTCGCATCTTGAAAGTGTAGATGGTCAGGCTCGATCTCGACGACTGCTCCACAGCGTCGAAGAAAAGTGGCCAACATCTTCACATAACTATCATGTCTCCTTATGATAGCCCCTCCAACTACGGAACAAGTTCTTGTGAGAAAGTGGTAGGTAGCAGTATCGGGAGTAAGTAGCTGTTGACAACCAGGGCAGTTGACGCCAGTAGTAGGAATGCCAGACAAAGGGATTTGGGGCAGTCTGGCTAAGAGTGCAGCTTCGATCTCAGCGTCTCTGAGCGAAAGTTCAGGATTGACTGGGATTGTTGAGAATGGTAGTGCACGAGCTCCTTCTTGGGCAGCCGATAGCATTAGTGCAGGGAAAGCAGGACCATGTTGATCTCTTCCTTGCAGAAGCAGCCGATTGCGTAGTGTGGAGTAGATGGAGTGAGTAAATCTACTCTGGATGTGAGCAGGCGGGATGATGCCAGGCGTGAGCAGTGGCCTGATGTCAGCAATTGGAACACCATTCCGTTCTAAAGAGTTGTAGGAGTCAGTGAGAAAGTCTCCATTAGTAGTAAGCAAACGTCTAGGATCCTGTTGCTCCGGGATAGCACGAGAAGAGATAGCTAGCATGAGTGAGGAACTGTAGGCAGCATGTGCTAGAAGGGATGTCTGTTGCGGGCAACAGGCTCCATATCTTCCTGGCAAGCGGATAAGTGATTGTGCCAAGGGAGGTAGGGGAGTACTGATACCCAGTCGGGACACAAAGCATCGATAGTCAGGTTATCGAAGTGATGTAGACCCCGCATAGACAGATGAGGAGGCAGGACGCGCATAGTGTAACTCATTCTTCTTCTTCTTCTTCTTCTTCTTCTTCTTCTTCTTCTTCTTCTTCTTCTTCTTCTTCTTCTTCTTCTTCTTC
>WBZZ01006782.1:50000-107500 GCA_019918135.1 Paulinella micropora | reverse complement strand
TGCACCTATCAACAAAAATGATATGCCCGCACTTTGGACTTCGTCCCAAATACGAAGCGGAATCCTCGTTTCCTCTGTTAACTCGAGCGGCATATCCAACACCACCCTTGGCATCATTTGCACCGTCCATGGTGTAAAATCCTCATCGTCCTTCTCGACTCACTGGACGCATCCCACTGCTCCAAATCTTTGCCGTCTCGAAATACTGGCGCAAAGATTCTTTCCCGCGTCATATCAATAACACTGTTGCTCCTCCAAAACTGCATTGTCGGAGCAAGTCCCAACGCAGCCCGTACCCGCGTTCTAGGCTGTACATACGTAACCTGCATTAAAAAGAAATAATCAAAGTCCTTATCCATGACCGTATCCTCGTGCGGTCGACATAGATAGAACTTATCAACCTGCCAGTCGATCTTAGCCACTTCCTTACCGGCTATCCACGGTTTCTTCCATACCGTGCCTTTCCGATCCGACATTTCCGATGACTTCGGAATTTCCCTCCCATCTTTGACGTCTACCTTGACGTCCGAAGCCGAACGATCCTGTTGTCCAGCATTCCTGGCCTCAGCCTTTTCTTCCTTCTGTTGCTTTCGCAACGCCTCCTCACGCTCCTTGCGCGTAAGCAATGCTGGCGGCTGTCTAAATGCTGGTGCAATACGCCTCAGCGCTTGTTCCTCATTCTCGTCCTCCAGCAAATAAGGACTGAACTTCGCCAACCGACGAACATGAACAATCTGCTCCCTTCCACGTGCCCCCGTAGGTGCAATCTTGTAATTGTACGCACCCGTCTGACGTACTATCTTAAATGGCCCATGCCACTTATTGTAAAACTTAATCGATACCCCTTTCGGTACCGTCGGTACATACAGCAACACTGTATCACCTTCCTTGTACTCCACATGAGAGTACTTGCCCATTTCCTGTTCCCGCTGAACCTCTCTCAGCGTCTCCCGACACTTCTCAATCGCACTCCGTGCTTCCGCGATCGCTCGTAAGCGAACTCCTAACAGTTCACACGGTTCCCACTTATCAGGCGGAAACAACAGTTCCGTCGGCGTGTTTAACGCCCGTCCATAGACCACCTGATGCGGACTGACACCCCGCGCGTGTCCGTCTAACGACGCCGAAGCTAAATTGTTGACAGCAAACGTGAACATAGGTACCACATATACCCAGTTAAGCTGGCTGTTCTTACAATAAGTCTTCAACGCTGCCTTCAACGTCCTGTGAACGCGTTCAATCTTACCATTCGCCATTGGGTTAAAAGCAGTCACATACTGCCAATCGAACCCAAAGAACTTGGCAATCCTTTGCGAACCTCATTCGCGAAACTCGTTCCTCTATCCGAAATAATCCTTCTCGGTATCCCAATACGGCCGAATACCTGATCAATCAGCGCCGCCGCTGTCACTTCCGCTGTCACATCCGTAACAGGGACAGTAATGACATAATTGGAAGTTCGATCAATAACCGTTAAGAGATATTTGAATTTTTCCGTTCCCGCCTCTGGAAAAGGACCCACATGATCGATATGCAAGGTATCGAAAATATCCAGAGTGATATCATATTCACCCTTAAGCCCCATCTTCGGCCTATATGGCAACTTGGCCATCTGACAATGAGGACAACCCTTCACAAACTCCTTAACCCGTTCTCCCAGGTTATTCCACAAAAAACGTCTCCTTAACGACCACGTCATCCTTTCCACCCCCGGGTGGCTCTGCATAGGACAATGATGCGCCGCAATTAACAAAGACGTTCTGAGTTCCTGCGGAACCCATAACAACCATCGATCCTCCTCATTGGTATATACGCCATCTTTTCCCATATACCAAAGGAGTCCATCCTTTAGTACCAAGCACCGCTTGAGTTTCCTTATGTCAATGTCCTCGGGCCTTGCCTGTGGATTGAGCAGATGTTCTCTCAACTCCTTATACTCCGTACTTTCCTTTGTGAAAGTCCGAAACGTTTCCACCGACGCCAGTCTGACTGCCGTGTCAGTTTCCAACTGGAATCGAACCTTTTCCGGATGTGCCTCCGGTAACTGAAAAGATGTTCCTCCTTAACTTTTTCTTCATCCTCCAAGTTAAGGCACATCGGGCCCTTCGGTAACAAGACCGCGTTAAAGGCACCCTGCCTTCCTTCCATAACATCCTCCCCCTCTTTCCTATCCGCGGTCCTTGCTTCCGCCCATAGGATATCCTCACACGCCTCTCTCGCGATCGGCGAGTAACAGCATGCACATTTGTCTCGTGCCGCTACCTCGACTGCTTCCAACGCAGACACTTCCTCGCTGCGCGTGTCACGTTGATTGTTATTATGCGTGAACGGATGATACCAAAGCCCCGACGGCAACTTGGTGTCTTCCGCTCCCTGTTCCTCCCAATCATGTAGATCCACATCATGACCCATGATTGCGAACACCGCCCCCGGCGTTCGAAATTCAAACTGTGCCATTCGCACCTCCTTGACCGTATTACGTCGCTGTAAATCATCAACGGCCTTATCCTTCTGTCCACTCTTGTCCTCATACCGAGAACAAAAATCAGGGACAACATTCCTTTTGCCCTTGATGTAATGAATGGTGAAGTCATACTCCGCCAATTCCAACTGCCACCTGGCCAACCTACCTGTATGATCTCCAGACATGAGCCATAGCAGGTTATGATGGTCCGTTCTAACCAAAATGTTAGGAGTACCCCACAGGTATTCCCGCAACCTCTGGAAAGCCCACACTATAGCGAGTGCTTCCCGCTGCCTTGTGCAGTATTCCTTTTCCGCCGGTATCAGCTGCCGGCTGATGAACATAACGGGCCGCAACTGCCCAATGGACTTGTCCATCTGTTGAAGCACCGCTCCTACCGCGTACGAAGACGCGTCAGTGTCGAGCACGAACTGTTCCTTCCAGTCAGGTAACATAAGAACTCGACCTCCCTGCCTTGGGTCTTTAGCGATCTCATCCTTGAGCTCCGCTATCACTCTCGTGACTTCCTCCGGCCATGGGTCGTCCCCGACCCCTTGCTTCAGGAATTTCCTGACCACCGCTACTCTTTCCGCAAACCCCGGAATGAATTCACCATAATACTGAGCCAGCGATATAAAGGAATGTAAGTCCGTCCGAGTCTTTGGCATCGGCATAGACGCTACATAGTTCCTCTTTTCATATGCAATCGCACACCGACCCTCTGAGATCTCATATCCCAGGTACTGTATCTTTCTTTGTGCGAAGTCACATTTCTGTGCATTCAAGCGCAATCCAAACGCGCTTATACGTCGCAAGACGTCCTGCACGTGTTCCACGTGTTTCTCCATACTCTGAATAAATGATAATATCATCTATGTAACAGAAAGCATAATCCTCCGTCGACCCAAGACGAACCACCGTCGCCTCATCGTCGTACTCCTTCCCCAGCATCTTAGTCATAGCATGCTGAAATAGACCCGGAGAGCACTTAAGACCCATCGGTAATACCTTCCACACGTATGTAGTCATTCCGACCATAAACGCTGTGAGATACCGACATGACTCATTAAGAGGGATTTGCCAAAACCCGCTCTTAAGATCAAGCGTAGTATACACCTTCGCATGCTTGAGCCGGTTGATCCCCTTCCTGAGATCCGATACCGGTGTCTCGATCTGTTTCAGAATCTTATTGATCAAATAGTAAGTGATACACATACGTAAGGACCCATCCGGCTTGGGCGCCATACGCACAGGTGAAGACACCTCCGATAAGCGTGCCTCAATGATGTCCTTCTCCAAAAGCTCCTGAGTGATCTCCCGAGCCATCCGATCCTCGTGATAGCTCATACGTGACGGTCTCCTGTGACCCACCACGTCTTCACCCAGCTTCCGTCCAAAGTTAGCTTCGTAACCCCGAACAGAGCCCGCCTCAAGAGGCCCAAATACCTCCATATTATTCTCCAAGATACCCTTGAGGGCATCTCGCTCCTTCATAGTACCTTCCCAAGTACTATATTTCTCCGCAATAGCCTTTTCCGCGGCTATCCTAGCCTCCTCAATCTCCTTATGAGAGGCCTTACGTGATAACTGCGCCACATCCTCCATCGGAATCGGCCGCTCATCCTCACGTACCATCGTCCCATGGTACCTAGTTTCCTCCTTGCCTCTCCACTGGGCAAGCTGTGCCACATGATCTATGATAATGGCATATTGCATTTCATGCGTGCGGTGATATATACCCGATATCCAAGAGAAGGCTTGCTTTCTCACATCCGCCATCTCACGTTGCATTAACATGGCCCCATAAGCCAACGCCTTCTCCTTCGTCCGCAATCGTAAAGCCAAGACCAGCTTATGGCCTCTATGTGGGATCGGGACCGGGTCATCAATAAGATGATCCTCTATATCCTGCCACCACATTTCCGTCCGAGTTCCCACTGGGATGACTATAGTGAAATCATCCACCGATAGCCTGTTTTTCAAGACCTCCTTAATGGCCTTGACTCCCTTAGGGAAAAACAAATTATCATCCCAGTGACTCTTCAAGAAGGCTTCTACGATCGGCTTAGGCTGCTTGACCGGCAGCTTATGTTGGGTAACATTCCAAACCACATGAGACGTCGTGGTCGAATGCACATATATATAGACATGCTGATCACCGGCATCCTCCATGCCCGCAATCGTACCCCGCAACAATTCCGCTTTTGCTGCGTAGAGGTGTTCCAACCTCGCGTCTATCGCGGCCACTACCGCCTCATCCTTTGCGGAATCCCTACAGTCCACGTTCACGACCCTCACGTCGCGTGGGTCCCTGTAGGCCCAGCCAAAGGTTGTGGTCATGACATATTCCGTCTCCTGTATCTTGTCGTCAGAATTGTCAGCAACCACACTTGCTTCCCCAGAGTCCCCCGACTCTGTGCATACATGGAAGAACGAGGCTGTTACAGGCTCCTGAATGTGGGGTGTGACCGAAGGCTCCGTGCCCTCGGACACCACCTTTGTCCACCCCCAGTCAGCGCGCATGACTGGTGAGACACTCACATCCAAATCGTGCGCTACCGCACATTGGCCTTCCCGCCGTAAAGGTTCATACGGTACTACCTCGTACCGCGGAGCCACCTCGGATCCACCGTACTGCACCACGTTCAGATCCGTATAAATCCGAGCGTGCATTCGTCTGAGGCTCCGCAGCCCCAACAGGAGACCACCAGCAAAGGCTGGGATGACCCAAAACCGATGAGAGAAAGACTTCCCGTCTTTCAAAAGGAACGTAAGCATGACTGACCCTGAGACCCCGGTCATGCCTCCCACTCCCTTGATCCTCAACCGACACGGCCGAAACCCGTGTCTAAACCATGGTTCCCTGCTCCATAGTTCAATAAATTCCTTCCCGAGTACATTCAGAGATGCCATTGTATCATTGCCCACAATGCATTCCTGCTGTACATCCTCAATAAAAATTTTAGTGAATAATAAAGGCAATTCAGCTTTCCCCGGGCCACACCCGTCCGCTGAAAGTGCTTCATAACCACCAAAATATTTACTATCAAGCGCCTCCGACGCTAACTCCACATTAAGGTCCGTGCCTTTATTCATCACCGGACATAGAGTGTCCCTGTGACTATCAAGGTCCTCAACCTGCTCATTCTGTCCATCCTGGCCTTCCAAGGCCACCGCGTCCGTAGCTTCCTGGACTCCCCGCGTTACCACGCGTGTCCCGACTTATTCTCCCTCCCGACCTCCGAGTCAGGCGCTGGGATTGCCTCCTGGGATCCCTGGCCCCGCACTTGCATTAATGCTTTGCCCCTGGACTTGTTGCTGCGGAGGCATCTGCCCTCCGACGGTCCCCTGACCGCCTCCCATCGGCATACCAGGAGCAGGCAAGATTGGTGCTGGAGGGATGTAAGACTGTCCCCCATAAGCAACCACCTGCTGCTGTGGCTGCCCCTGGTAGAACTGCTGCTGCATCGGCTGCCCGTAGCCTACTGGTAACTGCTGCCCCGGAGCTGGACCCGCATAGTAAGCACCTGCTCCCGCCTGCTGCATATGCGATGAGGGAAAAGTTCCCGCACCCCCCCCATACACATTTGCATTAGGAAAAAGGGAACTACCCTGATTGCCGCCCCACTGCGGGCTCCGATTTGAGTTGGGACGTTCCCGTGAATCTGAACGCCCTCCCCGACGTCGCGGTGGAGATCGATCTCGGCTCCGCTCCGGTGACCTATCTCGATTCCGTGAATCGCGTCGTCCTCGGTCGTATCCGCCACGAACATGCCCTCCTCGATCGTATCCTCGTCGATCTCGGGCTTCATCCCTCTCGTCGTAATGACGACCGCCCGATACATGAGTGACCTCACGATCACTACGACGATCTCTTGACCTTGAACGACTACGTCGGTTGTCAAGGTGCCCTCGATCCGACCGATCGCTCGAACTAGACGACGAGCTCGACGAAGAACTAGCAGCCGACCTTGCTGAGGACGCATCCGATGACCCCCGTAAATTCCATGAGGGGTCCACGGATTCATTCCCGTGCCTGCCCGGGATATCTCTTCCCATAGACGCCGGTGCGTCGCCGCCATCTGAAGTGAGAGGGTTCCATACCCTGAACTTTTCCCATTCACCCTTCAAATAAGGTGCCTCACCAGGATCCGTTCATCCCTTCTGATCGTATGCCTTCCGATCACGATCCTGAAGGTTCTTGAGCTCCTGCGAATACTTATTCGTATTCAACAAGCCATGGAAGGGACCCACTGGATAGTCGTAGCGTACCTTCCTCAAGACTTCCTTCTGCACCGAGTCATCCCAGCCTTGAGGATGAAAATTCTGGCAATTGCTCTTGCACATGGCTCCCGATTTGAGCCACAAGGCTCCCGCCTTCTTCATGCACAACGGCCTATGCACCCTGGGGTTGTAGTATGACCTCTGGAACCGTTGACGACCTTGCCCCGGCCCCCCTTGGGGTCTCTGACCATAGAACTGAGGTCCCCTGCGCGAGTACCCCTGGCCCCAATAAACTTCATCCCCGGGCTCGAATGGTCCCGCACCATCCCCTCCCCCCTGGTTCTGATTACCTTGAGTGGGAGTCCCTGACCTCGGACCCGACCACTTCCACTCATCGATGATGGTTTTCTGGACTCGACGCATGACTTTCCCCAACACGTCTTCATCCACGTTCCATATCTCCGGACTGGCCTCAGGGGTAGACTGTCCAGTACCCTTGAGGAGGTATTCCCATACCTCTGTGTCCGTCTGAATCTCTTTCGCCATCTTAATAAAGACTTGATTGTTCAGATCGAACAATGCCACAGCCGTCAATTTGAAGGCTTCTGCAGGTGTGAGCATAATCACCATGTCCATTATCCTCTGGAACATGTAGTGGAGTACAGGCTTCTTATTCACCATCCACTTGACCTCCGCCTGCAGCTGACTGACCTCCTGTGACTTAGAGGCAAAAACATGGTAGCCCATCTTCTCTGCGAGCATCAGACCAATACTATCGACACACATGGCGTCGAACCGAGTAGACTGCAGCTTTCCCCAAAAAGCTGCCCACACCTCGCTTTGCATAAGCCATTCGTTGTCCACCGATGACTGACAACGAAAGAACCTATCAGCCACTATGGCCACATCCTCAGGCGTATAAATGTTAGCTGAACGACAGACCCGACGTACCTCTGTCAGCCACATACGAAGCTCAGAGATATGCATAGGAATTGCAACCTTCTGATTGTCCAGAGCAAAAGCCTTCTGGTCACCCAGAAGGCGGTCCACATCCTTCTGGTGACGTTCAATAGTACGACGTCGTTCCTCGTCGTTCTTTTCCATCTTACGGTTCCATGACGAAACCGCAAGCTTTCGTCGTTCTGCCTGGCCATCCCAAGCCACAGCAAAATGATAAAAAGCTTTGGCCATATAAACGATGGCATCCACTACCAGCAATCGTTCCAACGTGACGAGATTTTCAGACGATCCCGCTGTAGCCCAAGTGGGCTTTGTCCCTGAGACTGCCTTGTCCCAGAAGCCATCCATTGCGTCGAAAATGGGCGTGAAAACGTCGTCTATTGAGAGCACTTTAGCCCCAACACCACTCTTGGGCCGAAAAATAAAGTTGCCCATTGCGTGCACAGTGGGTGACACTCTGGCCCAAACCTGACTGTGAAACTGAGCAAACTTTTGCACTTCAGTCCATCTTGGATGCCCTTGATCCAAGACATCCCAAGACTGCCAACAGCCAACCAAGTCGTACACAGGCTGTCCGTGACGTTTGACAAAGTCACGAGAAAGGTCTCCAGCCATGGCAGTGGTGCCCCAGGCTTCAGCTTGGACTTGTCCCAACCTCGCAATATTGAGATCGACCATTCCCTCCGTTGATGCCATCAATCTGGACGCATCCAGCCTCTCAGGCGTCCAGTAGTGGGTCCCCATGCCCACAGCTTCTGCAATCTGAACCACCATCTCTGCTGCCACCATAACATTGGCCACTGTGGTGCGTCCGATCACAAGTGTGTCCCACACGTTCCTCGTCGAACCAGGCGAGATAGCATTAATGCATCGTCTGACCGTCTGCAATGCCTTTGTGGGCGGTAACTGGTCCGCCCAACTATCACCTGTGAGACGAAACTGCCACATCGTCTTCAAATCGTCTTCCAGACGAGCAGAGATGAAGTGCAAAGAGGGAGGTGTTCCCCCTGTTGTCGACGAACTCGACGCTGTGAGGGCTCCTGCCCCCATAAAACGTGTACCAAGAGAGGAAGGTACCAAAGACCCACCCCCCCTAGTATACGCTGGTGTAGAATAAGGGCTGCTTGCTGTCAACATCCTCCTCCTATTCTCACGTGGTAACATATCGAAATGAGAAAGAGAAGAGAGATGTGAGAAAGCAACAAATGACACACACAGCACACACACACAACTGCTCCACACACAGCTTATGAGTTATGCTGGTGACACCTGTTTCCTCCAACCGAATACAAAACAAATGTGCGTGCTCCTACACCTCACACACAATCTGTTTCTATCCCTCTCCCCCTAAGGAGAGCTCAACTGTCTAAAGCAAAACTTGAAAAAGGTCAACACCCTTTTCTGTCGGAAATTCCGAGGTGTCAAAACCTCAAGAAAAACAAGGCAAGAAAAACGTGAGAACTTGAGCTTTTCGTGAACCTCACGAAAAGCAAAAGCAAAACCCCGTTCAATTTTTGTTAGTGGCTCCAGATGTAACCGGAACAGCTACTCTGACACTTAGTCGTACCTCAACTGTAGAGGGGCAGACCAAGCATAAGAGTCAAGGAACGACAAGCCGGACAACACTTGATGCCACTATGTAATGTACGGGCCGGCCGACATCTGAAAAGCACTGGTTGCCACGTGGCAACAAACAAGTAAGCTACTTCAAGGCATCGAAAATCAAGTCCGCTGCTTTTTTTTTGCTGGTTTGCCGTTTTGTTTATGCCAGGCATGACACGTTCTGCCTTCACCGCTACACAGGGGCATGTCGGGGCCACAGGTGCCACAGTAATAGCTCGTGTAAGACGACTTGCTGACAGAAGAGGCATACAAACAAACACGACACCTACGCCTTTTGGGCCTCTCTACGCTATCGTTATATGCTCTACCTGCCTCCTGTTTCTTTTTTGCTTTGTCCGACATGATTACTAGGGGGTACCTACGAAGTTCCATGCATTTTGGGATGATAGGTTGGGCAGGGGCATGGGGGTCAGAAGCGAGGGCGTTGGGGGGTTGGGAATCAGGGGGTGCACCTTGCCTGAGGAGGGCTGCAGCAAGCACAGATTTGAAATACCCCAGCCTGTTGTCGCCCTTCGTCATGTTGAGGTTGGCCAAGGACGACTGGCTAAAAAAACAATAATGTTTGTAAGCGTTGGTGATAATGAAGTCCATCAAAATCATAAAATCGACCTTCTTCCAGTCATTCAAAATAAAAGACAAATTGAGAGAGTTTGACCCGTGGCGTGCGGAATTAAACATATCAACCGCATTAAAAGCAGAATAACAAAGGGCCACAGCCTCGCACCTGGGGACACGGGGCACAGACTGACTAAAACGAGCATTACGAGGCTTTCCAGGCAAGGTAGTGGAGCAGGTAGCAATAATTTGCTGCTGGTTGTGGTCGTTTTGGTTGACTGCCAATAGCTTCACCCCCTCCTTTTCGCTTGTTGCAGAAGCTAAATCGCCCTTCCCCCCCCCCCCCCTTCTACTGTGTAGAAGCCGCACAGGAAAGCCCACATGAGCAGTCTTCACCATTCCAACAAAATCGACCCCCCTTTTCTTCATCTCGACTGCTGTTTTGCAAGAAGCGAACCAAGAATCGCCGATGAAAATGCGACCTGTTCCCCACCACGGCTTGGATAAACGAAGGGTAGTGGCCGTCGTGACTCCAAACTCTTTGGCGAACTCCTTGTGTTTATCTCTGTCCTTACCCTCCACTATTTCCATGGCGATACAGACCCCCGTTTCGACATCGCACGCTGTATGATATTCCCTTCCAACAGGGATTGGCTTACGGGGGACACACATTTGGCCAGGCATACCTTCCCCTGTATATTGACCCATGCTCTCATCGATAGTAATTACCCCCCCAGGAACGATTGCAGCCCTTGCCTTGGCGTCAACAGCTTCAGCGAATGCTCGAATTGACAAAAAAGGATCATCATCAGTTGCAGGGGGGCCAGTACGTAGACATTTCAAAATGGTGTCGAAGCGATTCAGCGCCATATACTCACCAAAACCATCTCCTGGCAAGCCATCCGTCCCCTCACCCTCCTTGGGGGCCCAGTGCGACCTTCTTCGACCCCTGTCTGCAATGGAAATGCGTACCAGCAGCCCCAAAAAAAGCCAGAACTCCTCAGTAGACAATGCTTTTGCTAAACCATTATTTTGTTGTTTTGCAAGCTCCTGGTTGGTGAGCTGAAGGATGGATGTTAAAGCCGACATGGGGAAAAAATGAAGAAAGTGTCTACAAACCGGAAAAACAAAAAAATAAAATAAAAAAATTTTGGCAATCACGCAAAATTTTGCACGAAAGCGGACACCATGATGACAAAAAAAAACAAACAAAACAAAGGGAGTTGAAATTAATTTTCATTACATTATTTCTCTGCAACGACATAACAATATTCAAAAAAAAAACCAGACACATGTAAAAACAGTGTATGGGGTATGGATGCAAACTGGAATAAGAAAAACAAAACGAAATGGCAAAGAAAGAGGAGGGGGACGCGAGGGGGGAGATGTCAAACTTCTCTTCCATCGTAGACTTTGCCTTGTGGCGAGGACGATCTGCTCCCCAGTCCACTGCCTGGGGACCCACTTTCCAGTCAAAGCCCTTCCCCAACACATTTTGTTTCTCCTCCTCCACTTGCTGGGCTGTATAGGGGCTGGGGTTAAGAAAGGGAACAGCCTCATCCTCACCTCCCTCCTCCTCCTCCTCTTTTTCCTCACCCGCCTCATCCAGATTCTGTTGCTGGTTTTGTTCCTCCTCCTGTTCCTCCTGTTCTTCTTCTTCATCCTCCGAAACCTCCATCTCCACCTCTTTCTCCTCTGCATTCATGAACTTCAAACTCGACCCTGCCTGCCCAGGCTCTGGCTTCAAATGCTTCGTGAAGAAGTAATAATCCTTGCCATCAAAACGCAGCGTGGTTAAAGCTTTTTGGTTTTTTGTTTCTTTTTTCTGTCAACACCCCCAAAGCCACAATGTCCTTAAAGGTGGGATCGCCAAATTTCTTTTTTGCCCAAGCCCTCCCCAAGCGCACAACAGGGACTGAAAGGGTGTCTCCCACCTCCATCTTTTCCAAAAAAAAATCGTTATGTGGTGAATTTACGTGGAAAAAGTGCACTGGGAGGGGTCACCCTTCAATAGAAAAAAAAAATAACTTCAACTAAAAGTTTTGTCGAGAAATTTTACGACGCGCTTGTTAGGGACTTTTCCAACAGTTTTCTAGCGTTTTATTCATGAAAACAGCCACGGTTTAGTCGTGAGAATTTTTTAAAAATTAGTACTGAAAAATTGTTGCCACATGGCAACAAATGTTGCCACATGGCAACGCCAGGCACATAGACACTATGGAAGGGGTGGTGTAACGGGGCACCCACAGTATACTACAATATGATCGTTATTTCGCTATTAGTTTTTACGGGAACTCACTCGCGGAAGTGATTCCTTGTTATTATTGTAAATGTATATTAAGAAGAATTCTTATTATTACATTTCCGGTTTTGAATGATACTTCCGGTTTTAATGTTCAAGTATATTAGTTAGGATTGTGGACATCACCCCCCGAATTATCCTGTAAAAAACTTATTTATAGATTTCGTCTGGCCGGACACGTCTGAAATGCCAATTTGATCCTGGTCTTTTGGCGGCTTTTTGTCTTTCACTGAGCTAATATCATTGAACGAGACATCATTCTCTTTTTGAGGACTGTGTTTGGTTATATTACCGACTTACTCTTCCATTGAGCTATCGTTGGGGATAGTACATTTGGAGTCCATAGCTAAAGGCTGATTTCTTTTCTGATCTGTCGTACAGACATCAGATAAGCACAAATTTATTTTTCGCTGATCTGTCGCACAGACATCAGACGAAAACAAACACTCCTACTCATCCTCAAACAAAAAACTTACAAACAAGCAATCAATTTGTCACAAGCTGGCATAACCTTTAGCCCTTGTGCACATTTGGCTTCTGTATGCTCTTCTACAAGACACCAGACCACACCTACTCCACTCCCTCTTGCTGCTTGCATAAAGCCAAGTAGGACAAGTGCGAAACAAACATCAAACAAACACACAGACAGAGGAGAAACGAGCAAAGCACTCCCACTCTCTGTTCTGAACCATTTTCCTTGCATTTTCTTTGCAGAAACCAGAGGAGATTACACATCTCTCACACAAGAGCAAGACAAATATCGAAGCACTGTCCGACGACAGACTGACTTCTACAAAACAGCACTTTTGATCAAACTATCGTTATCTCTGTGTAGGGCCTGACGCCCCATAACTATTTCAACAGAGAAAAGGAAGAAGGAGAAGAAGGTTGCATAGAGTGATAAGAATAACAGAGGGAAAAAAAAAAAAAAAAAAAAAAAAAAAAAAAAAGCAGACGTGACTCTCATAACATAAGATGGAAGACGAGAATGAGCAGGCTGGTGTGACACCAACTGATTATGGTCCTAGTGAGGGAGGAGAGGAGCAGGAGACTCAGTACTCAGAAGAGAGGGGGGATAGAGACAGAGAGGAGAGAGAGGAGTATACGTATACAGCCGATGTAGAGTCGACAGGGGGGGGGGGGGGGGTAATGCACAAGAAGCGAGTGCAGGTCAGACTGGAGGCTCTCCACTGACAGGGGCAGAGAGAGAGATGGAGGATGTTGGCCAGAATATCCCAAATACATGGGAACAGTTGGCTACATATGATGATGAAGAGTCCTTCTTCCTTAACTACCCAACCTATTATAAAACACACATCTACATTCCTTACGAGAAAAGGAATAGACCAGGACAAGGTCAAAGCAACCTCCTGATCGAAATTCCCGGCCTTGCGAAGCCTCTCTTCAACAAAGTGAGGTTTGAGCACGAAAGAGTGCCATTCCAGGATATCAAGTATGGCGACACTCTTACACTGTGCGACATATACGACATATCTGCAACACTCTACGCTGCTGTGCTCGTTGCGGAATTTCATGAATACAGTGGAAAAATAAACGCACAACTGCAGCATGGCTGTCTGTTTGTGATGTCCCCACTGATATCAAGAATCTAGAAAGAAAGTTCGAAGGTAGAAACCAAAGTGGCATTGAGTTTGCCCTTGAGGCTTTGTAACTGCCTTCACTCGGGCTTACAACGAAATGTACAAAGCCCTGAAAGACAACACAAGGCAACATCCTGTTTACGAGGAGGTTGACCAGTCTTGTCAGGTGTTTGAACGCCTCACACAACTCCATAAGGGCCTCTTTGAGGGGAAGGAGCAAAAACCAACATGGACGCAATGGGCCCACACGAAGAATCACACTCTCATTAAAGGCCCTTTCACAACAATCCCAAATAATAACAGAGCTGATAAGTCTTCCATGAGAGAAAAGGCACACTTCCTCTCTAGTGCCACAGGGCTTGCACAGTTCGTGACTCATCTAGCACGACAGGTGAAAGAAGAAGAGACGAGACAGAAAAACGAGAAAGCAGAAGGAGAAGATAGCTGTGGCAATGGCAGTAGCACGGGTGGCTCCACAGCCAACGGCTCCACCTACCACATCTAACCCAGCTCCCAAGAAAGCAGGAGGAGGACCCACAGGAGGAGGACCCCAAGGGGGAGGAACAGTAATTAACTTGACTGACTCCCAGAAGAAAAAGCAGGCGCTGCAGGCAGCCCTAGCTAAAAT
Source organism: Paulinella micropora (assembly GCA_019918135.1). Taxonomy (NCBI): domain Eukaryota; phylum Cercozoa; class Imbricatea; order Euglyphida; family Paulinellidae; genus Paulinella; species Paulinella micropora. The sequence continues at coordinate 93,143 of WBZZ01006782.1, read as the reverse complement.
CAAAATTGGGGGAGGGGGCCTTAAGCTCTATGCTATCACTGCCAATGAGGCTGACACAGAGAAGACCCTCATGACTAAGCTCAATGAGATGGACAGATGCTTCCAGCAAAGCCAGTGTGAGGTGGAGCAGGAGTATGAAGTCCTAGAACATCTCTGTGATCGATCCCTCCTTGGAGCTGGTTTTGATCGTATAACTTACGAGAAGTACAGAGGAGAGGAGGAGCTAGCAAGGAAAGGTGGACATGCAGAGATGAGTTGTACTCTGGCCATTGCTGCCCTCATTCGATACTTTAAGGCAAGTGGATACCAACACTTGTGCACGGGCACATTGATTGGGTTTGAAATTTTCGACTTAGTATCGGAGCAGTTGCAGTCTGTCACTCAGCTTGCATCTGTCTTAACAAATGTGGACACCCAGTACTCTCTTTTATAACCACAAAGCCATACTCCTATATTTCCTCAGTGCTTTGCACGTCTACAACAAAAATAAGCTCACACTGCTCATGCAAGACTGCGAAACCTTCGACAAGGTAAAGCACTTGAACTTTTTGGAGATGAGCGTCTTTGAGGCCACGACTAAGGCCGTGAGCCCAAAAATGTGGTGGACCGAAGTAATGGCCGCTTGTCAGAGGCTCGACAGCCAGACAGCATCCTTGATCGGTTCTGCATCGGCTTCTGCTCAACCGCAAGCCGCACATACGCAACGATCTCTAGGAAAGCGACCAAGAGAGAACAGTCGTGAAGCTAACACACCTTGTATTCGTTGGTGGGCACGGGCACAATGCTTCAAACACACAAATAAGAAATGCCCGTACAACCACGATGTCGAGGACACCCGCATCCGAAACACACTCCTCAAGAACGTACGGTCGGACGAAACCAACACCGTCGCCGTTCTGCGCCGACTGCGCAAGGATCAGGGGTGGAAATTACAGGATGTCGCGGACCATGACCACGAACTAGCTGACGCGATCAATTCTCTTTTCGCTCGAGATGATCAGAAGACGGCAGCCATAGAAGCCGCAAGTAGAGGAAGAGGTGGAACACGAGGAAGAGGAGGAGGGAGAGGAATCAATCGAGGAGGAGGAGCCCCTTTCGCACGAGGCACATACACTCGCGGGGGGAAGAGAGGATGTGTGAGAAGAGGAGGAGGAAGAGGTGTATTTCAAGGTAGAGGAGGAAGATGGGTTGGCCGAGGTGGATACGGCAGCGCAGAGCGCCCGTACCACAGAGATGGGGGCTGGGCAGACGGCTCGAGCTCAAGCTCGAGTTCCTCAGCACCACAGGCCTATGCGACATCAGGCGCAACCACTACCGACACTGATGCCGACTCAGGTAACAGATTTGAGGTAGTCCAATGACTAGAGAAGGAGGGAGAAAACAGAACAACAAACATTGCACGATACACCGTTGTGCAGGTCCCAACCAAGGGTACCAGTGAGTCTAAGAGCCCACAGCAGGCCACAGACCAACTCAAAGGTAGTACAATACCAGTACACCCATCGCGACAACAACAGTGCATGCTGCTAATAGGCAGGCGAGTAAAGCGCTGGCAAAGAGAAAGCAGGCGGCCCTGTCGCAGCCACAGCCGAAGAAAGTAAGAATAGAACCGGCAATCAATCTTATCAACTTGCCGAGACAGACAATAGACAAGGAGGATGGAGGACATCAACCTCTCCTCACGGTCTCAAACAGAGAAAGCAAGGACAATCATCCTTCGCCTGTGAACAATACCCAAAAAGACATTACAAAAACGGCGGAAAGGGAGGAGGAGGCGAACCTCGAGAAAAGGATACAGATTTTAGAACACAAGCTCCTTGTATTGGCCTTAAAAAGTCACCGGCCAGACGCTTTATGCTATACAAACCTTTTTTGTGAAACATTAAATACCTTTGTAAACGTTGGTAATGATACTATGGCGAATATTAATATTGTCGGCCGAAAATTTACTACGAAACACCATGCGTGGTTAGAAACTAATATGATAAAATCATCGGGCAGAAAGGAGTTAGTAGTCGGACGGATATAACGGGCATCATCACTCTAAATTTTAAATTGAAATCCGGACGAGTATATCGAGTGGACTTGTACGTTGTCCCCGAATACCACGGATCTGTTCTTTTGTCGTACGACCAACTGGCGACAATGAACGTAGTGATTGATTGCGCCGCCAAAAGAGTCATATACGGCGTAGAGCCAGGAGAAGAATATACTGTCGACTCTCTCCATGCTATTGACTCATACGAGGCCCTACACCTAGGGGTAGCATCGGAAGGGAAACAGGTGGCCATTACACACGCATATGAGGCATATATGCCAACGGACGCGGTGTCTAAAGATCATTCAAACCTGTCAGACAAGAGAGGCGGAGGTCTATACGGCTACAATCTCTACACAATGGGATAAAAAGTCGATAGACGATCTCATTGAAAAGAGGAAAGAGGAGATTAAATGCATGGGGAAAAGGTGCCCATCGTTGGCGAGATTTGAAGAAGGAGCAGGGGCCGATGTATATATTACCAACTGGTATTGCTTTCACGTACAGGTGGAAGAGAAGGACAGACAGGAGTTTATACCGAGGAGAAGGGGACGACTCCCTGATATCCCGGCAGAAGATATTAAAAGCTTTATTACCGAATTCTGGGGTGACGAGCCTACGTGGCCGCGCTCACTGACAGAAGTGAAAAAGTGCCTGCGCACTCTTTTTGAAAATAATAAACCATATACGGTCATACTCCCGTACAATGAGAAGGCGATATGGGCGCAGGAGATACGGGACCGGCTTATTGATCATCCGATACCGGTGCCCTCACGGAAGCAACACTTAGTGGTGGCTTGTCGTCTCGGGACTCGTGAGCAGAGCAGTGCATACAAGCGGAAGCTCAGATACCAGGACAAGTTGAAATTGATTCCTCAAGCATTCACATGCTTCGATGGTTTCAACACCCGAAAAGCTCCGTTGCAATATGCGAGATTAATAAATATGTTGGTAGGTCTGGCGGAGGACGACGAACCAGACACTGCCACATATGAAAAAACGGGAATGGACGATATATCAGAAGAAGAGTTAGGATTAGGATTAGGATTAGGATTAGGATTAGGATTAGGATTAGGATTAGGATTAGGATTAGGATTAGGATTAGGATTAGCTGAGGAGGACAGAGCACCCCTCAAGCATCACAAGAGAATGTCAGAGGAGGAGTTTAAGGCGGCGATAGACGAGAAATTGGCAGGAGGAGCAGGTACGGAGAAGGAGAAAGGGTTTTGAAAAAGAGATTGAAGGCGAACAAAATGATTTTTGACCCCCCTCAAGCGGGAGGTGTCAAGCCGGAAGACTTCACCGCGGTTATTTGTAAAATACCAGGTGCTGAGCCTTCCCCGGCGCCACGACGGGCAAATCTGGGTATACATGAAGCAGAGATCGCAGAAGAACAAGCACGGCAGTTACTCGATGAGGATTTAATTGAGAGATCGACATCTCCAATAGTTTCCCAACCGAGACTGGTGCCTAAACCGGGAGCAGAATGGCGCTTAACGCTTAACTATGCCCGCGTCAATAAAATTTTAGAGGAGGAACGAAATCCATTACCTACTCTTGAAGAAGGAAGGCGAGTATTGCGGAACGCCAAGCTATACTCAGTCATTGATCTGAAGAATGGCTTCTAGCAAATTCCACTGGATGAAAAGTCCAGATAGCTGACTGCATTTGTAGTAGGAATGGAGATATATCAGAGGAAACTACTTCCGATGGGACTCAAACAGGCCCCGGGACTCTTTCAGAAAGCGATGCAAAGCATGCTGAGTAGCAAATATAATGACCAGACAGAGGGAGGTTTCATGAGGAGAAGAGGGCAGAAGGCGGGAGAGTACGCATTTTGTTACATCGATGACATTATCGTGTACTCCAATACGATGGAAGAGCACATCGACCATCTAACAGACATTTTCAGGCGTATCAAACTATTTGGCCTGAAATGTAATTTGAAGAAATGTCAACTCGCAAAGACAAGCGTGACATATTTGGGGTACGAAATCTCTTACAATAGAGTCTCGATATCCAAAGAGAAGAGGGAGGAGATCATGAGCCGGCAGAGGCCGAAGAATCGCACAGAGCTGCACTCATTTCTTGCGATGGCGCAATATTACAGCCAGTTCATACCCAATTGGGGTGCAACTCGGGCTAAGTTGGAGAGAATGATCGACTTCGGTGATTTTGAGAAGTGGGATGATGAAGCCTTAGAAGCGTACAACACGCTCAAAGATCTCATCTATAAAGATCCGAAGGATGGCGGACTCGTGCTGATGATGCCCGACTTTTCGAAGCAATTCGTAGTCGACACAGACGCATCAAAGTTCGCGATCGGCGCAGTCTTACAACAGGAAGATGAGGACAAAAAGTTGCGCCCGATCATGTTTATAAGCAGAAAGTTGTGCTCGGCGGAGCGAAACTATTGTACGAGACAGAGAGAGGCACTGGCGGTGGTCTGGGCCCTCAAACGGTTGAGAGAGTATTTATGGGTGGACCTCAGTTTATAGTAAGGACTGATCACCAGAATTTACTATGGCTGATGAATCATGAACAGACTGGCCGTCTAGCGAGATGGCAGGCATTCTTGTCATGTTTCAATTTTACAATGGTCCATCTACCCGGCAAGAGAAATGCTGTCGCTGACAGCCTCTCCAGGCTAGAGTTTCACTCAGAAGTGGCAGCTCTCGTGTCATCAGCAGAAATGGAGGATCTATCCCCAGACTGCACATACGAAGTGCATCATATCGAGTCGATGCAGATGGCGAGAGGGGTCCGATATAACCGATCGGGTCTACGTCATAGCCCGCAAGGTCCGGATCATGTGATATGTTGTACAGCACATGTCCTCGAGGATGCTGAGTGGTCCTATGAAGCATATGAGAATATGAAGGCGGAGATAAAACAAGAAGAGATTAAGAAAGAAGCATATGCGGAACCCCCGCAGGAGAACAAGGAGGAGTTAGACGAAAACCCTGAGAGGATAGGAGTGCAGCTAGAGGATGGGACTATCCACATAGCCTCACCCACTGCATGGAGACAGCAACAGGCTCTCGATCCGGAGTTCAAAGAGCTAATACAGCTATACAAGAACCCGAACGAGCTGAAAATGACGAAGGAGATTAAGGAGCAACAGAAGGAGATGGGGTGGAGAGACGGTCTCTTGTGGTACAAAGGCCAACACGGGCGCTATGCATCACAACCAGACAAATGGACTCTCTGGGTTCCTGAGAAACTCAGACACATCATTTTTGTCGCTGCTCATAACTGCCCACTACTGGCGCACACGGGCCGACAAAGAACGCATATGTTCATTTCGAGACGATTCTGGTGGAAGAAGATGAAGGAGAATATTGATGAACAGGTCAAAACACCATTGAAGGCGACTTTTGGCCTGATCGGGACTTTTCCTTTACACTTAGGAATGTTCGACTTCTTACACACCGATCATGTAGGACCTTTCCCGGTCACGACGGAAGGTTACCGATACCTTCTAACGGCCATAGGCAGAGCCACCAACTATGTATGGGTGGTCCCAGTCAAAGACGTTACGGGCGAAACAACAGCCAAGGCGTTGATTGACAGGATCATCTCACAGATTGGGGTGCCGAGAAAAATATGCTCAGATTGAGGCTCTGACTTTAATAATGAAGTCATCGACAAGCTATCTGCATATTACGGCATGAAATGGCAATATGTCACCGCCTATAACCCCAGAGCGAACGGCAAGATAGAGCGGGTGCATAGACCCCTCAAGGCCGCGCTGAAGATGTATTGTATGAAGAAGGAGAACCAAAAGGCATGGGTGGAGGCAGCATCCTCGTTTGCCTTTGCTATGAATTGCCTACCCTCTACAGCATTAGGTGGTTCAAAAGGTTCCGTCTCGCCATACCAATTGGTATATGGGCGTGAGCCCGCCATCCAGCCTCACTGCTGCACCCAAAAGATTCATGGGCAGATCAGGATTAGCTGTTTGGGGTGAGACTTCGGGCGAAGATGGAGGCGGAGCAAATAGTACGGGCGCATAGGGAGGCGGAGCGCAGGAAGACTGATGCTGAATGTGTCAGGCAGGCACACCTGGATCAAGTCAGATTTCAGGTCGGGGATATTGTACTACTGTACCATCCTCAGGTTCCTCAGGGAGTCAGCTCGAAGCTGTTCATCCACTGGAAAGGACCATACCAGATCATGGAACAGATGGGGCCTTTGAATTATAAAATCAGGGGCAGAGGGAAAGTTCAAATAGTCAATGTACGAAGGCTGATTAAGTATGATCCCTTCCTACTTGAAGATGAGTCCGTTGATCAAGCACTCAAACGGATGGAGGCTGACTTTAAAGAGGTCCCACCAATCCGTAAGGAGGATATCTCGGAACGGGTTGCCTACAGGGCACCAATAGCGGAGAAGGAGGAGGCTGAGCTGGAGAACAAGCGGGCCACCGACCGCAAAAGCGCGGCGGGGACTCAGACCCGCAAAAGGGTGGAGTCGAACGTGCCGGAAGGAAAGTTCACGGAGGCGCAAATAAGGAGAGCGCAAAATGACCTTATCTACGACCGACCGAGAAAGGCGATAAGGACGGCACGTTCGCAAGGAGTCCATCAAGAGGGGAGCGATGACGGAGATCAAGACCCTCGCGCGGGCAATGACACTCTCGTTCACCCTAGTTGGAAAGAAGGAGATGCGATTGGACATATTTCATGGGCAAAAGACGCTTTTTATTTCATGGGCCAAAGACGCTTTTTACTTGGTGAGGCCTGCGGCTCAACACGTAGCCGATGACACGCTCTCAGATTTATATCTCATGAGAGTCATGGCAGTACCTCACAAACGCCATACGCGATCGAATCGAATTTCGACTGCGGCACAAATAATACAACCAGTCTTACATTTCTGGAGGAGTCTGGATCCAGTGGAAGATCCTAAAGTAAGACAATACCTTCCAGTATATAAAGACGCCAAGAATCTTGAGACATGGGATGATACCATATCTCCCACAGATAAAGATCATACCGCGTGGACCATACAAGCACTACCACGAGGGGTGCTGGACATTCCTTTTGACTTAGCACAAGGCGCAATCCTCACAAAATTTGGGACGTCCTCGAACAGTCTACCTTAGACTTAACTTTGGTTGGAGGTCCTCCACCAGGCAAAGGAGTCCGCGCGCGTAAACGGCGTCTATAGTAAGTATTTTTTTCTCTAGAAGTATTGTGGACCTGATCGATTGCGAACATAGCATTGATCCAATATCGTCCCGACAACCTTACTTAGATATTAAAGCTACTACAGCATTCATTCTTCTAGAGATTATCAAGACACAGCTGACAAAAAATAGGCATTCTATTCTCTTGCTTCGGCAGAGACAGACGAGACGGCCACGAAACAGCACCGTTACGGGATCGCTATTTGAGTGTGTTTCCTGGATACGACCCGCATTAGTACCAGAATGATGATCTCATTAAAGACTCTACAGTCTAATCAAGAACTGATATATTTTAATAACATGAACTGCTACACCGGATTTCATCGATCTCTACTTGTATCGGCATATCGCAAGGTTAGGGCGCACTCAACACAACTTCGGATATAGTCGTCAGACTTGATCACCTGACACTATGTTAAATGATACCGATTTATACAAGGGTATGTCTTCACAAAAAGTAAATGTATTTATGGAAACCGACGACCGGTTATTACATATATATGGAAATGGCGACATTACATTATTACTCAACCATAAAACATTATACTTGGACATACTGCACAAATATCTTATCGACAGAAGAAAGAGGAAGATTTTAATATAGATACTGAATGTGCTAGAGTATATATACGATTGGTACCGGGGCAAGTATCATTGTTGTTTATAAAGGCTAATTCGTGGGTTGATGTATCTTCATGCATAACTCTAAACAAATCTTAGTCAGAAAAGAAATCAGTTCAAAGCGTATTATGTCGGAAACGAAGTTCCGCCATAAAAAACTGGGAGGGGGTACTGTGGACATCACCCCCCGAATTATCCTGTAAAAAACTTATTTATAGATTTCGTCTGGCCGCACACGTCTGAAATGCCAATTTGATCCTGGTCTTTTGGCGGCTTTTTGTCTTCGCGTCACTGAGCTAATATAACGAGACATCATTCTCTTTTTGAGGACTGTGTTTGGTTATATTACCGACTTACTCTTCCATTGAGCTATCGTTGGGGATAGTACAGGATAAAGGGTATGGGGAAGCTTGGAAGCGGCTTGGAACCCATAGGGCCTGTAAATCCTATATATTTTAAATACACTTAACCGTTTACTGGAGTGGTGAAGGTTGTTAGAATGTAAGTTACACAAAGCTGTGGCATCCTTATTCATTAACCTCCCACATTATTAATAATAGCGTTGACCCGAACCTTTTGTAGAATTGCCAAATGTAGTAACCGTTTGAAGGATAAGGAAAATTTGCCGCCACCGGGATACTTTCAATTCAGTGAAATTTCTCTAAGCCGTTTTTCCCGTGACTGAGAATTTATGGCTAAATAAGGGAAATTGCACTTATGTGTTGTTTTAGGTATGTTTTGGCATTTGTGCAGGTTACGGACGTAACGCATCGTGTCAGTTGACCCGTGTCAAAGGGACACTCAGTTTTTAAACGGTTTTTCCCTCTGGCTTGTTGTTTGGGTTCAATTCTGACTTCCCTTTCTACTATTGAAGTGGAGGTTAGCTTTGAACTAGTCGTCTTTAATTTATTATTAAATTCCTTTTTTTTCCTTCAGCTCGTAACGGTAAGACCAGGGGTCTTATTACATTTGGAGTCCCAGTGCCTTTTTCGAACTGTTAGCCTGACCTATTAATATATTAATTAGGTTATCGAGTCAGTATGGCCTGGCATATGTGATGCGTGTCGTTAGTGCCATTATTTATGTCCGGCTTAGTAAGTATTTGCGCCCTTCCCTTGCCGCCCTTTTCTCAATAAAGTTTCTAATGTAGGCCATAGCTAGCCGGCAGATTATTAAGTTAGTCTCAGAGGTTATAGAGCCTTGTAGCGTGAACGTTAGGTCTGGTAGACTTTATTCACTTATAACATCTTATCGGGGCGTGCGGAAGGCTGCAACCGAAAGTACGAACTGGTGAACGTGTGGAAGGCTGTCACCAAATATTTGAATTGGTGTGTGTGCGGAAGGCTACCACCAGTCTGGTGTGTGTGCGGAAGGCACCAGACACTAGGTGGATCGTGCGGAAGGCTGCCACCTAACTGCTAGCATAACGTTAATTAAACTAATAGTTTCCTAACGCAATCCCGCTTCTCTACCCATAGAGAAAGCTATCTTGGTAGTTGAGCTTCCCTCCTACCTTCCGCCCTTGTCACGTCACTATGGCGTATACGTATCAAGGTTCTGATTTAATTAAGATGAGGCTAGACCCTCCAAAGTTTGACCATGGAAAGGAATGGGAGCTATTCGAATACACCTTTACGTCAGTTACGCACCCAGAAATACTATTTATGATTCCAGGCTTTGAGTCTCATCCCTTAGCAAAACCCCTACTACCACCCAAACGCCCTGAATCTCCTACTAACGCACCCTTCATGTCACCAAAGAGGAAAAGGAAGACGGAGAGGAGGAAGAGATCTAGACAGTAGTGAAAGTAGAAGGTAAAGATAAGGGAAAGAAAGAAGAGAGTCAAGAAGCAACAGGTGCACAAACTGCCTCTGCCCCCATTACAATTATACCTATGAACCAAAAATCCAGGGTACCAGTGTTAACGAGGGGTAGTAAGCCTTCACCGCTATTTCTCTCTATCTCTCTCTCTCTCTCTCTCTCTCTCTCTCTCTCACACACACACACACACACACACTTTGTTGATCTATACTGCTTCAATGAACACAACACAACACGATAATCGCAATATAACACCAAGTAAATAAGCACTAACCATATCATGTAAATGAGGATAAAAACACAAACATAAATTAAAGATTCCTACACGTATAGTGTAATCATATTATGATGTTCATCCATCAGCATCACATGAAGATATAATGCAAACGTACGAGGCATAATATATCGACACCAAAAATACATATTTAAACAGTATGTCAACACACAATCGCACTACAAAACAAAATAACTGAGAACTCTTAAACAAACAGCACCAAGACTAAGCAATATAGAAAACAAAATAAATTAGCAAAATGTTATTGAAGATATGCAGACTTAAGAGCCTTTTGAGCCTATGTTCGTACATACCCTCTAAAACAAAATGCATGATACACTCGCACGCACTATCTAATGCTTAGATTAGTTACTACAGACCTACTCATCTAGCTAGCTTGTCTACTCTCTGTCCATCCAAAGAAAGAAAGAAAGAGAAGGAACTATACTAGTGTGGCCAGAAAGGGCACCCACACACGTCGAGTCCTTATTCTGAATGAAAGTATATGTTACTAACATTCTAACTACTCTAACTGGATGCAGTTGAAAGTCTTGCCCAGGACAAGCCATGATTGCTAAATAACATAAAGAAAAAGAGAGCTGAAACTAGGAGCTGGAAGCCGGACTGGAAGCTGGAAGCCGGAACTAGGAGCTGGAAGCTGGACTGGAAGCTGGAAGCCGGGACTGGGAGCTGAAAGCTGAAAGCTGAGCTGGGAGCTGGAAGCTGAAAATGGGAGCTGGAAGCTGGACTGGAAAGAGCTGGCCATGGTCAGCCCGAAGGACATAAGTCTGACAAAGAAAACGAGCAAGCTTGACATAATCTCTCTCTCTCTCTCTCTCTCTCTCTCTCTCTCCCCCCCCCCCCCGCCCACTCGACGACCAAATGAGGACAAAGACAAAATGCGGATGAAAAGGAAAAAGTGTCTCATGTCTGGGTATCTCTCTCTCTACGTATACGTGTTTTTGGCAATCGAAATGCCAATGCCAAACACATAACAGACACGATGTCATATCTTACAACACCACAGACAGTACACAAACTGGTGTAACAACACATGTACACTACTCTCGACACTTCTCAACACAAAAAATTCTACTTCTCAACACAAAAAATTCTACTGCACTGTCCGCAAAATTCGAGGAAAATGTCCGTAAAATACGTTGAAATTTCGCCACACAAACATGTCATCTCTCATGCTATCCTTCAACCATAACAACTTCTTTCGCCCCTCGGCTCTTATCTGTGCCTTAATCTCTGGGGTCATCCTAACGTGCACTCTAAGGAATAGCCTATTCAATCATGTAGTAGTATAATATGAAATCTAGGATGGTCGTTTTTTCGTGCCTCAAAACAACCTCCTAGATTTCATTTCTCTTCTCCTATTGCTAGTTTAAACTATCAATACTAAGCGTCAAAACAGCAAAATAAAAAATCAAAATTTCAATCAACACAAGCAAACAAAATAAAGAAATCTCTCTTACTCTTAATCTCGCTTTTAAATAAAAATAAAAATCAAGCAAAAATTTTTTCCGCTTTACTTTTACTTTAAAATAAAAACGAAATCAATACAAGAGCGCAAAACACCCCAAAGAGCCCTCCACAGAGCACTGAGAGAAAAAATAAAAGATGACCGAAAAACCCTTATTTAATAAAATAAGCCCCTTTTTGGAAAATGGACTTTTCTTACAAAGTCTCAAGTTGGACAGACCAATTGATTGCTTCTTCGTTATTCCCCACCTTTTTCATCAAGGCTGAGATAGAAGGAAAGACGAGAATTTCCTCCTCCTCTTTACCAAGAGAAACCAGAAAGAAAGTTTTCTTTTTTGGATTTTTCATGGTTGCATCTCGTTTTACCCAAGCGAACGAATAATTCTCACTTCTCTCCGCTGGGTTGCGAACAAAATATTTTCGCTCCGCTTGCAAGGAAGTTATTTTTTCTTTCCCAAGCACAGCGAAATCTCGCGGAACCCTAACTAGTCTGGGGTTTTCATTTCAGTAGGGGCTTTCTCTTCAACTTCGCCCCATGACTTCCAAAAACCTACATCCACATTCATTATCATTAAAGAGAAACAATAGAGTTAGGACTTACCACCCACAGCGAGGTTGATTTCGCCGAGTTGGTCTGCTACTTCATTCGGCTCTCCCATATTCTATTACACACACCAAAAAGCATGTGTAATAGAAATTCCTTTGAATTAGGGTGGGGTGTTAAACCCCTTGGTTTTTAAGAAAACCATTTGATACAAAGTCTTTTTTAATCCGAGTTGCTATCCGCACTCTCGGTTCTATAGACTCTGTGCATGTTTCTATTGTGTTCTCGTTTAATGTTAATACTATCATTTACGTGCTCGTTAATACCATCGCTTGAATATTTGTTAAACGAAGCATTAAACGATAAATTGTCGTTCTCAATACCAGCAATAATATTATTCATGACAATTGCGGAAAGTTGTCCGCGATTATCTTTTTTCCATCTATAGAAATTATCTAATTCTTTACTTTTTTTCTGTTCCAATTTCTTTTTTCTCAAGCGAATAAGTTTATCCTCATCTACTTCATTACTTTCAATACTTAATCGTTCTAACATCTCATTAATAGCCTCTAGTTTTACTATGTCAGGCTGTTTCTTTTCAACTAGACGAGTAATTTCTTTGTCTATTTTAGAAATTCTTTCTTCGCATATTATTTTATCCTTATTTAGTCTATCCTTACTTGTTCTACGAATTTCGTATTCCTCCAACCAATCTGTTTTAGTTTTGGTTCTGCTAGGAATTAAGTCCATCTTTTTGCGACACTGCGACAAAAAAGCAAAGTTCTGTCGCAACCTCTGCGACACTGCGACACCGCCGTTTTTTGGTGTCGCATGGTGATATTCCTGAAATAGAATTTTCTAGAATTTTCTTTAAAAAAATAGACTGGTAGCAATACTTCAAATACCATTTTTCTTGTATCACTGGTAGGCTTTCTGGTAGATGCAACTAATGGGTTCAGCGTAGTCGTCGAGATTTTAGGGTGCGGGTTCAATTCCGAAGAATGTTGCATCATAGTCGGACAAGTCTTTTTTTTTTTTTTTTTTTTGCTCATAAATCCAATATTACCTTTGCCTTTTTTTCTCTCTTTGAAGTCCTGATATTCTCTGGTTGAATGTCTTCTCTTTTTAATAATTCTTTTGACTTTTTTTCTTCAATAACTTCTTTGGTTTGCTCTTTCATATCTTTTTCTTCGTCAATTGGTTTATTAAATTCAGTTTTCAATAAATCACGTGGGCTTACCAACTCATCGTTATTTAGTATGATTTTAAACCCTTTTCGTCCTTTGACTTTATAAATAATCTTGGTGAAAGTCTTACCGCCTTTGGAAAAAACATTTCTTTTGTTTTCCTTTCTTACGCTATCGCCAACATTAAATTCATCAATTAAATTATCACGTGTGATTTTCTGTTTATTTTGTCTCTTCTAGCAAAGACATCCACAGGTTTGGCTTGAATTCCTCTATGAACTTTATGATTGTACGCATTGACTAAGTCTTGAATATAACTTACCCAGTCAAAATTTCTATTAGTTTCAAATAAAAGGTCAAGCCATCTCCTAATACTTCTTATCACTCTATCAACAACCGCAAGCGCTCTATGGTCGCCAACTTCAACGACATCGTGTTTAATTCCATTTTCAATAAAATAATCACGAGTAGCGCCTTTATATTCTCCTCCGCTGTCAGTTGTAATTGACTTTGGTTTATAAGGTATAGATTTCAAAGCATAATATACTTCTTTTGCTGTTTTATTTTTTAGTGGAATGATTATTAAATATCTTGAATGGCAATCAATCCAAACAAGCATCCAAGCATAGCCCTTATTGCCTTTCTTATCTTTTATCTTACTCATATCCGCTAAGTCAAAAAAAACTTGGTCTAATGGTTTATCAACCCATATCGTATTCCATATTTTAGGGTTCTTTTTTTGGTGGTGAATTTCAAGGGCTTCTTCTTCTTTTGTTTTAACTACTTCTCCCGTAGGTGTGTCCTCAAGTTGGCTATTACGATTTTGATTATTAATAATTGTATGTTTATGGTCAAGATTTTTCTCCTCACTCATTTATATATCTAAAATTTTAAAAAGCATTTTTCAACATCATTATTTTTTTCCTTCTTAGCACCTGAAATTGATTATATACGTTCACGCTCACACTGCTTGATTTTTTCCTTTCCCCTTCTTCGGTTTTGGTGTTTCTTCTTCACTACTCTCGCTTTCACTTTCTTCACTTTCGTCAGGCTGGGGCTTCTTTTTCTTCGCTCTCTTAGTTTCTGCCTTAGCTCTTTTGATTTTCATCTTAGCCATCTTTTCGGCGATGATATCAGTGAAATCAACCTCATCCTCGCTCTCACTCTTCTCCTCTGGACTATCATTATCATGTTCAGCAATAATATCATTAGCCAAGTTCTTTTCTTCAATTTGCTTTATTCTTTCCTCCATATCCTCATCTTCTTGCTTTACAGCATTTCGGTATTGTGCCAAAACATTTTTAGCATGCTCCATCTTTCGTTGTTTCGCTTTCGCTTTTATTCCTTCCACAGCATTACCCCAATTCTTACGACTTGCTTCGGGGGACTGCATTTTTTTAGAATACAAAAATATATTAATCTTAGTATTTTTTTATAAATAATAAATATTTAATTGATATTTGACAATCTCACTTCTATCTTGCTAATCGCAAGATTTTTCGTTTATTGTCAAACATCGTTTTAAAATAAAATTTTATTCTAATGATATAGGAAACGATTTTCTAAAACACGCGAAAGCGAAGCGAAAGTGTGAATTTAGAAAATCAATGAGTCAATATAAATCATTACTCGGCCTTAATGAGTTGGCTGTCGATAGTCTAAACATACTTAACTTAGACCTTACCAACACCAATATAGTAGGCTTAAACACAGACAGAGTGCCAGAAGACGCCGACCCCGTAAATCTTTATTACACTGACGGCCGATTTGATGCAAGGTTATCTACTAAAAGCACTTCCGACATAAAAGAAGGAAAAATTTTATACTACACAGAGCAACGAGTAAGGGACAACGACGAGGTTAAAGCCTCAACTCAACACCGCTCCAATACAAGTAATCCGCACCAAACCAGTTTATACAATCTGATAGATACAAACATATCCGCGCCAGTGGTCGGACAATACTTAACTTACAATTATGTAGAAGGCAAATGGAAGAATACAGCCCTTGGTTCAATTGATACACTCTCTGATGTAGTCATTACAGCACCAGTGGCTATGAATAGTTATCTAACATATAACTCAATCAACTGGGTAAATAAAACCTTTCCTATAAATGTTGATGAATTCGGCAACATTAGTATGGGCGGTAATTTGAATATAACAGGAGTTAATTTATTAAATACGAAAGATGTTGATACTTGGATATCTGAGCACGAAGACAATAATGATAAAGTGTCCGCAGATGGTTCAATTAATACACACAGCGATGTGTTAATTACAGGCGCACCCGCCGATAACCAACTGCTCATTTATAGCATGGGGCAATGGAGAAACACAAACTCACCTTTTCTTAGATTGGACGGAACCGCGAATATGACGGGCGGATTAAATATGGGAGGTTTTAACATAACAAATGTCGGTAATGTTGATGGTATTGATGTTTCGGCTCTTGACACCGCAGTCGTTAAACTAACGGGAGACCAGACTATAACAGGAAACAAAATATTTACTACTTATTTGGGTGTAAAAGATTCAAATCCATTAAATACAGGTAAGTTATTCTTCAACTATAATAATAACGCGGGCTCTATTTATTCGTCGGAGGCAGGTGGAGCAACGGGCTATCCATTATCTATTGTTGGTTCTTCCATACTTCTTGCTTCTACCACGGGGAGTGGGATAACATTGACAGGCAATGTTTTAAATTTTAGTGGCACAACAGCAATCAGCGGACTTCCAGCCCCATTCTATGACACCGATGCTTCAACAAAAGCATATACTGATACGAAACTAGCAAAGGACGGCACAACGGCTATGACGGGCAGTTTAAATATGGGTGGTTTTGCTATTACAAATGTTGGTAATGTTGATGGTATTGATGTTTCTGCTCTCGATACTTCTGTGGTCAAACTAACAGGAGACCAAACTATAGCGGGTATTAAGACATTTAGCAGTATAATAAATGCTAGTGCGGGTATTGATATGAAAAGCCAAAGCATAACAAATGTTAATCTTGTTGATGGCGTGGATGTTTCTACTCTTGACGCTTCTGTCGTTAAACTAACAGGAGACCAAACCATAGCAGGGAAAAAAAAATTTACATCAGTTTTAGAAGTAAGTGGTTCGTCCAATCCTACTACTTTTGACGGCATCGGCATAGCATTTGATACAAAAATAGGAATGATTGCCGCACAAAAGACAGCAACAGCGACTTGGTATCCGATACAAATAACTGGTTCGTATGTTGAGTTATATTCGGGTAATACTTTAATTATAACCGCAACTGGCACTACACTATCTTTGAATAACAACAAAATAACAAACTTAGCCACACCATCAGCAACAACGGACGGAGCAAATAAAAGTTATGTGGATACAAAAGACGGGCAAAATGTGAAACTAACAGGAAACCAAACCATAGCAGGAATTAAGACATTTAGCAGTGGTCTTGAAATAACAGGAAATTCAACGAATGCGACAACAAAAGGAACATTCGTGGTTTTTAACTCCACAGCCAATATAGGAACTATCGGATGCCTTGATATGGGCACGGGCGTAAATTATAACTTTGAAATAAATGCGAAAAAAATAAGTTTTATTATTGACGGGACAATCGTCGGTTGGGTAAATGCTTCGGGGCTAGATTGTAATAGTAGCAAAATAGCCAACCTTGGAACTCCTACATTATCAACAGACGGAGCGACAAAAGGGTATGCGGACACATTGGACTGGCAAAATGTAAAACTAACAACAGACCAAACCATAACAGGAAGTAAAACATTCAACGGGACAAGCACTACGATAAAATATCTAACTTTAACGAACAATGCTGATTTTAATAATCAAACTATCACTAATGGTGGAAATATTACATATAATGGGGCGAGGATATTAAACCAAAATGGAGGAGATATATTCTTTTCACAGACATAGGGTGATTATCAATATTTCTTATTCACTCTAAATACCGCTACAAGTGAAACCGCGAACCAACGAGGTTATGTATTTACGAATGTAGCATCTGATGTAAAAGGGGCTGGACT
This sequence comes from Paulinella micropora, assembly GCA_019918135.1. NCBI lineage: Eukaryota > Cercozoa > Imbricatea > Euglyphida > Paulinellidae > Paulinella > Paulinella micropora. The sequence continues at coordinate 75,934 of WBZZ01006782.1, read as the reverse complement.
TTATATTTCAAAACTTTTGGATAATAAAAGTGCTTCGTCTGACATTGTCCGTTTTAACAATGCTGGCGGTATGCGGTTTTATGGTGCCTTAGATATGAACTCAAACAATATAACAAATGGCGGAACAATAACGGGAACAACAATTACTTCAACCGCGGGTATATCAACGACGACACTAACCGCAAGCGGATTATTAACAGCGACAGGAGGCTCTAGCATAGTCATACAAGGAAATACTAATGGAGGTAATACGAGAGGAATATTTTTGTGGGACACTGGCAACACCAGTTATGGCATTTATATGGCTTCAAATGGGGGAGCCACAAATACCAGAAGTCTAGCGGGAGGGTCTGCGGTTGCAGGCAATGATTTCACTTCTTTTGCCGTTAGATTTAGAGTAAGTAATGCTTCAACCGACGGATTTATATGGGAGAACTCGTCCGAACAATTATTAATGTCATTGAACGGGGCAAACGGGACTTTATGGACGAAAGGATTAATAACGGCTAGTGCGGGGATATCAACTACAACATTAACAACGAGCGACAAAATAACAACAGCATCAGGCAAACCGATAATTATAGGAAACACAACAAAATCAGCAAATGGGGCGACAGGCGGATTAGAATTATACGGAACGGCGAGTAATATAGGAGGGGCGCACTTACAGGCAGTAATATCCACAGATGCTTATCCAACATTCCAATTATTGAATTGGGCACACGACAATATAGGTATAAGTTTTGATGCTTATTATGACGGCTCAAACTGGAAATCAAGTAATTCTGGCTCAAACTTTCAAATATACAAAATCTCAAACAAACTCGCCTTTTATTATAATACTGGAACAACAGCGGGGAGTAATATAACTTGGAATGAGGCCATGAACATTAATACGTCGGGAGATTTAAGCATCCCAACAGCATCCAGCAGATTTTTAACATTAAGAAAAAGACCTGCTTACACTAATGACCCACAAATATTTTTGAAATCGGGTGGATATACGAATTATGGAGTAGTTTGTGGTTCAACTGGTTTGGTTCACTCTTGGACTACTTCAAACTCAACAGGCGAGCCTTCTGGAAGTTATAATTATATTTCTCTCAATGGTGCTTGGACAAACTCATCGGACAGGAGGCTAAAATCAGATATTAAAACATTAGATTGCGGGGATTGTTGTGAGAAACTAATGAAAATAAATTGTTGTTCGTATTATTGGAAAGCAGACGAAAAGAAAGAACAAAAGAACCACGGATTTATCGCGGACGAATTTAAAAAAGTATTTCCAGAATTTGTATCTGAAAGTGGAATAAAAGCAGAGGATGGAGAAGGCTACCTTGAAGGCATAACATATACAGACTTCATACCAATATTGGTTAGTGCTTTTCAACACATGGCGGAAAAGGTAGTTAATTTAGAAAAACAAAATAATAATCTCATGAATATACTACAAGACCAAGCAAATCAATTAGCAGAAATCAGAGTGTCCGTTATTGATAATGTCAAATAATACGACTAGACTTCACAGACCACCACCTATTATGGATATGGATGGCGAACTAACTCCCGAATTAAAGTCTCGTGTTCTTGAAGTAGAACTAAAGACTGAGGAAAAAAAAAGTAGAGCATGAGTTAGAAGATAACTGGAATTGTTGTTGTATAAAAAACAGACCAACCGACAGCCGACTTATTAAATACTTATTTCAAATGGGTATCATTATCTCCATTATAACCCTTTGTATCGTAAGGCTATCTGAAAAGAACTTGCCTTGTGAGGTCGCTAATACTTATGTCGGAATTTTGACATTGCTTATCGGTATTTGCCTTCCATCACCTTCTTCAAAGAAATGAACATTCGTATATATGTGTCATATACCATCTATTATCACCATCACAGATTAAAGGAATGGTTTCATCAAAACTAATACACCAATCTGACATTGGCTTATACACACATTTAAATTTAGTATCTATACCTTTTTGAATACAATAAACACAACTTATATTCTTTTTTTCACTTATCCGTGAGTAAAAGTCGCATGCCGTCCGCGAAAATATTTTGATTATTAAAAAGTTTATCATCAGTAACATAATCATGACTGACTATAAATACCAAAAGATTATTTTTCTAAGCAATGATTTTGCTGGAGGAAGCAAAACATTTAATAAAAATATTCAAATGTCATTCACACCCACCAAAATGAATGTAAAATTTATCCACTATATGAACGACCAGACCGAAACCAAAACCAGAATTCTTTATGTGGACAGAATTGGAATTATTGGAACATTTGCGGACAGCACCACAGCAAACATTTCAAACCTCGGTTATAATTTGGGTGTTGTCGGATGGACTGACGGGCAATATACATTTAAAGTCCTTGAAACTGACAGCGGAAATATTGACACAGGAAATTTAGCGGGAAGAATTGTTGTGTGTTTGGAATTCGTCGGGTAATAATATACAATGATGAAGATAAACAACGTCAAAGTTAAGCCTGTGAAGCAGGATGGAAACGGAGATAAAAAAGCAAAGGGTTATAAATTATTCAATGAGCCGTATGCCAATATATTTCTACTCGCCCGTAAGAAGAGCGGGAAAACGACAGCACTCTTTGAAATACTGAAACGGACAACAGACAGAAAGACCCGTATTGTCATTATTGCTTCAACGATACACAAGGACTACATTTATAAAGCAATGGTAAAGCACTTTAAGAACAGAGGCAACCCAATGGCGATTTATACCTTTCTTAAATCGGATGGTGTAAATGTCATTGATTACGAATTAGACAAAAATCTCCATCAAGATGGAGATATACACGAAGGAGAAATCAAAGATGAAGTGGAAATAGAGAAGCCACAATTTCTTTATTTTGGAAAAGAAAAGAAACAGAGCGCCGCAGAGGCACCAAAAGAACGACCCAGCAAGTATATTTCTCCAGAGGTTGTTTTTGTTTTGGATGATTTAGGGAGCGGATTAAGAAACAAGTCAGTAAGTGATTTGTTAAAAAAGAATAGGCACTATAAATCAAAGGTGATTATGTCAAGCCAGTATCTGAACGACCTACGGCCAGAAGCCATTAAGCAGTTAGATTATCTATTAATCTTTCCAAGCCAGTCTCAGGACAAAATGGAACTCGTTTATAAGCACTTAGACCTATCTTTTGATTTTGATTACTTTCTTCAAAAGTATCACGAAGCAACAAAGGAGAGATTTAATTTTCTTTATGTTTCAAGTGTTGATGATGAATTACGCAAAAACTTTGCTTATCGGTTGAAGTAAAAAAAATTTAGAATTAATTATTTTTTTATTTTGTATATGGTAGTAAAAACATCTCGTGTTGAAGTCATTCCAACAATCGGCAAACGAACAATTAACTCAAGCACCAACATGGCTGGAGGTAAAAAGAAGTCTGGTCGCAAGAAGAAGCAAGGAGGCAAGGGGCAGGCTGGCGGTAAGATTAACTGGGCAAAGGTTGGAAGAACCGCAATGGCGGTGAATAAATTTCTTCGTGATAACAAGATTATTTCAAAGACTGCGAATGCGCTTGGTGATGTCGGGGTTCCATATGCGTCTCGTATAGGCTCTACCGCCGCGAAACTTGGATATGGTAGGCAGAGCGGACGTGGCGCCTTAAAATTCTAGATATTTGAAAATCCACACTCCCGCTAACGCTCACGTGTGTTTTTCAAACATCGAAAACCGATTTATTTTTTTCAGTAAAGAAAAATAGATGTTTTAGAATAAGCGGGAATGCGAAGCATGAAGCGCAATTCTAAAATATCAAAGGTAAGACCCCCGCGGGTTTATAGAAATAAAAGCGGGAAGCCGTATATTATCCAGAAGGGTAAAAAATATTATCTTAATTTTGGTAAGAAAACAAATGATATGAGCACACTTCAAATCGTTAAACTTTTTATGAAATACTTGAGCAATAAGCCACGCGAACGTGGCATTACCACAAAAGCAAAGAAAAAAGAAAAGAAGGAGGATTTAAGGAAAGTTCAGAGCCTGTAAGAGATTGAACAAAATACGAGAACAGCCATTAATGACCACTTAGACAAACTCAGGAAGGAGAAATACGATAAGATTGATGAGATAGACCAAAAAGAAAAAAAGCACAGGTGGATGCTGAAGAAGAAAAGAAGAGGCTAGAAAGAAAAATCCAAGCCGATGCTAAGGAACTAAAAGAAACAATGGATAGGGAACATAAAAAACAACTTGCGGAGATTAAGGAAAGACAGGAAGAAAAATCTAGGAAACAGAAGAAGGAACAACGACTTATTCAGGAACTACAGGCAGAACAACGACATAGACAGGGATTATTGACTGCTCCAGTTGCACAGCCTATTATAGCGAACCCGAATCCCCCTTCAACTACAAATAAACCAAAGAAAACCGCAACTACATCTTCCCCAAAAATAACTGATATAACTGACAAAGTAAATAAACAAGAAAAAGATTTGGAAGAAGAAAAGAGACGAAGAATTATTGATGAAATGTTCTCCGAGAAAACGAGAAAAAAAACGTGTCAAAAAAATGAAAAATAATACAATAATAAATCACCTTAAAAAAGCAGGCATTAATATCCCTATAATAAAAAACAAAGGTTCAAACGACTACGCCACTAGTTTAAAGAGATGGTTATACACACAAAAAATCACTGAAAACATATCATCGGCAGAAGATGGATGGGATAAACTTGAACAATTTACAACAAAAATGATTGCTAAAAATGAAAGCAAAAAGAATGAAGAAAAAAAAACTCCTGTAAATAGCACTCTATCGCCAATAGACCCACCCCATTTTGAAAATTCTCCATATGCTAAACAACTTATATTTGAAATGACAAATCCACAACCAGCAGAGACACAACCGATAGATGTAGCACCACCACCGAGCACAAGTTCTGCGGAGCCACAGCCAGAGGTGCCACAGTCAGAGCAACCACAGACTGACGAGCAACAGCAGGGAGAAGGTCGCGGTTTGATGACTAATGAAATAGAAGACATAATGAAAAAATACGGATGGTATCTCGGAGCAATAGCCAGTGATGAAATTTACAACTAAATCCAGAAAAAAGAAAGCGATACGGATTTATTATGAATTTAGATAATCACAAACAAGTGGGGTCTCATTGGATTGCTATATGGGTAAGTCTGGATAAAGACAGGTCAGTGGAAGTGTATGACCCATTAGCGCTTTACCAACCAACGGAAGACTTTCAACAACAAATGAAACAACTAATTGATAAAAGCCACCCCGATAGTTATTTATTAATGAAGGTTAATCAAGTAAAAGAGCAGAGCGATACCAGTGATACCTGCGGATGGTTTGCAATGAGGTTTTTAATGGAGCGGGCGAAAGGTGTAAGGTTTAAATTCGCCAGTGGTTTCACAGACCTAAAATAAGACGAAGCAGAAAAGTTAAAAGCACAAAATGGATATGGAGATGGTGAGGGATTTAATACATTCATATAAAAATTATTCGTATAATATACAATGGAATACAAAGGTGGGAGAAGTAGTAGTATCTATTACATAAATAGCAAAAACCGAATAACGGGGACAGACAGCGACTTTACACACGAAGTCAATATGAAGGGGCTAGATAATTCAACACATTGTAAAATTCTTCATATTTATGTGCCGAAGTCGTATTACTCTGTGGCTTCCCCATATAATACTTTTACACTTAGCGAAGACGGATATGAGGCTTTAATTACGATACCTGAGGGCAACTACACAATGAACAACTTAAAAAATAAACTATCTGAGGCGCTAACCGCAGACAGCCCAAATAATTATACTTATGTTGTATCCAGTAATAATACCAACATAGAACCAGAGGACGGCAAATTAACATTCAGTGTGTCAGAGAATAATGGAATTCAACCGCGGTTTATATTTGATGCTGATACACGTATTCACGAGGTAATGGGTTTTGATAGAAATTCAACATATTTCTTTGCTAATGATTTAATTAAATCGCCAAATGTAATTATTCTAACTGGTGAAAAAACATTGTATCTTCAATCAGACTTAGTGAATGAAGGAGATAATCATGTGCTACAAGAAATATACACTGCCAACGAAATTCCTTTCGGTTCTGTCATTTATGACGGCTCTGGTAGTGAATACGGGAAAACATTATCCGCAAGTTCTAATAACGTATTTAGGTTTTACTTGACGGACGAAAACGACCAAGCAATAAATCTTAATGGTTTGGGAATAGTTATGACATTATTGGTTTATCGTGAAACTAATTACTTTAGTTTATGTAATTCATTCTTCAATCTGTTGAAAGCGCGGTAAAGATATTTTAATTTTGATTTAATTATTTTTTTCTATAGATATATTCTCGTGAATTAGTTTATTTACGCTAACACTGAAAAAAAAGAAAAAATGCCTGTCCAATATGGAGGAGAACTAGTCCATCAGACTAAGGAACTGCTCACTGGTAAGTATGAATTGAACAAACTTACCACTCGTGAAGGCTCACAACCCGTCGCACTTACTACTGCTGGTGGTCTGGAAAACACCTTTGAAATTCCTACTAGACCTTTGAACCTTGCGAGGAGTGTGTTGCGATTTACATACACTCCGTCTGGTGGAGGTGCTGGCGGTCGCTACAATCGTATATATATGGATTGTCTGTCTATGATTAAAACTATTGAATTGCGAAGCCGAAGCGGGCAGTATCTGTGTAATCTTCAACATGTGGGGAACTACACTAAGGTTATATGGAAACCAGAAATGAAGTATGAAAAATTTATGGCACTTGAAAATCATGGTGCTGGTGTGGCTAGCGGTGCTATGCTTCAAAAGTGTAATGCAGGAAAAGTTGAAATTGGAACTAGAGCAGAGAGAAAGACAATTACTGATGCGGCAGATACTGCAGGTCTTAAGGCTGCAGTTCAAGCATACTACAAAGTGCCTCTTGTTAATGCCCGTCGCCACGATGATACCGCTCTCGCTGATAGCACTGCTGGAACCTATAGCCTTGTTAATGTTCCTTTTGAGGAGGCTAAGTATTTTGAAGGCGGTGGTGATAATACTGCTACCCCTGTTATTAATGTTAAGTTTCCTTTGGGTATGCTGTTTGGCACTATTTTTGAACTGGATAAGACTATCGGATTTAATGAAATTTTGGATTTGCGTATTGTGTGGGCTGAAACCAACCGCTCTTCATTCTATGGTGCTGATGCGAGTGCTATCTCTGCTGGTGCTGCCGCTACGACCGCTGGGGCTATTGTCTCTAACCTAAATCTATTCCTTGCTGTTGAGACTGACCCGAATGTCATCCTTGGCGTCCAACAAAAGATTGCGGGTGAAGGTTTTCCGTTTAAGATTGAGTATCCTATCGCTTGGAAGCAAAGTCTTCAAACGACCCAGCAAAATTTTGTTATCAAAATGAACCGCTCGCAGGGTGAGAGAATTCGTCGTATCTATACATCTGTCTTTAACAGCGCTGAGAGTGCCAATACTTCTTTTGATAATGATAATAGAGCAGATGGTAAAGTTATTACTTATTACACAACACTTGATGGAACTCGTCTCGAACAATTTGACGTTGACACATCTGAGAATGAAGACTATATGATTTTGAAGGATAAGTTGAAGGGGAGTGCTATCCTAAACAGCGATGTCTATCATTACAACTGGTTCCACGTAGATACTTGGGATAACAACCGCCCGCTATGCGATAAGGATACTGACGGCTATGAGGTGAGTGGTCTAAGCCTTGACACCGAGAGACGATATGAATTTTCGGCGACTACTCCAAATGCTATCCAAAACCATTACACTTATGCCATTCTTCAGCGAAGTGTGCTTGTTAAGGGAATTGAAATCCTAATGTCTTAGATATTTGAAAATCCACACTTACATCCAATGTTGAATTTTAATTAAAAATCAACATAACGCTCATTCACGTGTGTTTTTCAAACATCGATGTTTATCAACAAACGTAAGTTGCGTCAGCAACGAGAGTGAAGTTGATAAATATCAATTAATTTTTGATAGTTAATTTTTTTTAAAAATACAATATAGGAATGCCCCACCAGAGAAACTTAATCGCAGAAAATCCTGACGGCGAATTTATAAATGTCAGCGTTGGATATGATGGGCATGTTGAAACAAATAATTCAAAAACCGCTTTTGGCGAAGCAGTAGTAGGCCAATTAACTCCAGTTTTACAGAAAATCTTTCCATATACCATTAATACTAGGATATGGACAAAAACAGAAACAAAATCGTCTGTGTCATTTTTGAATAATATGGCTGAATTGAAAACAACTGCCGATGCTACGGCAGATGCTAGACTGGTAAGTAAAAGGAGAATAAAATATAGAACTGGAATGGGTATCCTAGCCCGATTTACTGCTATATGGACAACGGATGATACAAAAGATTACTATTCATTTATTGGAATAGGAAATGACCTTAATGATGGATTTTATTTTTACAAAAATCAAGCAGGAATGAATATTGCACATTGTGCGGGAGGTGCTGTAGATTATATTGACCAAGCAGACTGGGACGACCCTTGCGATGGAAATTATGCTATGCCAGACTTAGATTGGAGCAAAGGAAATGTATTTCAAATTCAATTTCAGTATCTTGGGTTTGGTGCTATTAAGTTCTATATTGAAAATCCCATAACAGGATTATTTCAATTAGTTCATATGATTGAGTATGCGAATGCTAATAATGGTGTAAGCCTGCGAAATACAACATTACCTTTTACGGCAGTAATGAGAAATGATGCAAAGACTGGAATACAATCACTTAAAACAGCGAGTGCCAGTTTATTCATTGAGGGGTCAAATACTATTAATACCAGCATAACGAATACGGCGGAAGGGACTGAAGCAGGTAATATAACTGAAAGCCCCATTTTGAGTATCAGGAATAAAGCACTATTCAATAATAGCCTAACCAACTATTCAAATGTCTTTCCTTCCTTGGTAAGTATTACAAATGAAGATACTAAGTCAAATGTCGTCAGAATGGTATTGAATGGCACGCTAACAGGGGCTGGTTTTGCTGATGTTGATGCCACAACTTCAATCGTAGATACAGACACAAAAGCGACGGCCATCGCCAACGGAACGACAATTTTTAAGATTTATGTAAATGCTGGCTCTACTCAACAGATTAATCTCAGAACCTACGATATTCAATTAACGCCTAGCGATATTTTAACATTCACACAAAGGCAGTGTCGGCAGGTAGTGGTGGTAATATTAATGTTATCGCTAACTTTATAGAAGACCACTAGATATTTATGAGCATCGCTTTCATTCGCTACGCTCATTTTCGCTTGCTCATAAACATCGTTCAAAAGTGAAGTAAATAATAAAAAAAATAATAAGCGGAAAGCGATGTTCGTAAAACACACGGGAGCGGGGTATCTCAAACAAGTTTGAGATTGGAGTGTGGATTTACGAATATCAGAGATATTTTTTTACCGCATCTTTGTTATTAAAATAAGGTTGTTGAATTAAATATTCAAGGTATGGTTTGTCAATCTTAGCGACATCTTCAATTTTCATTTTTTTTATACTTACCATATTGAAGAAAAATATCAGTTTCGTGTTGCGCTATTTCTTCGCCGACCTTATCCTTTATTTCAGTAATCCCCGTTTCTTTTAAATCAGCAGTCGTAAAAGGTGTGCTCTGCTCTTCGTCCAACACGTTTTCTAAATGAATTACTACTTTAACATTATCATCCCTTGGCTTATATTGTTCATAAAAAGAAACAATGTCAGGCTTAGTCCATTTAATGGTTGGCTTTTTGAGATCTCCATCAAGGTTCCATTTTTCAATTTCATTCAAGTAGTCCTGCTTTGTGCTCAGGTCGCTCATGATATATATACTACAAAATAATTTTTATTAAATGAATTTTTTTACTTCACTTTTAATGTCGGTAAATTTATCAAACCAAGGCTGTTTCATAACCCATTCAAGGTATGGTTTGTCAATTGTAGCAACATCTTGAATTTTCTTACCTTTATACTTACCAAATGGAAAAACATCGGTCGGCTTGCCTGCCCGTGCCTTTTCAATCATTTGGATTTCGTCGTTAATTATCTTTTTAAAATCGGTAAGAGAAAATGTTTCTTTTTTATTTTCAATAGAGAGTTTCTCAAACTTCTCACATAGTCTGGTGAGGGCGGTCATAGTATAGTATATGGTATATATTTTATAGAAAAAAATTAATTAACTATTTATCAACTTCACTCCTATCTGCTTTCAGCAGATTTCTCGTTTGTTGATAAACATCGTTTGATATCCGTAAGGGATACTATCATTTTTGTTGATAAACTCACGCCCGCCCCATTTATTCTCATTAACTTTCTTTTTTATGTTTGTAGTATGAACTATGCTGAAATGGTTAATGTTTTGCTGTTTGCTATTTCGTGATAAATGAATTTTCTTCATTTGAAAATCTCTAACATTTTCAATGCTTTCACCTAAATCCATCTTTTCATATACTTCTGGATTTAGCCCCTTTGAATTCAACCCCTTACCTCTAAGGTGGTAGTATCTCTTTTTTACTCCTTCGTTTTCGTAGCATTCAATTATATGAACTCCTTTGTCTTTATGCTTCAAGTCATTCTTAGTAAGGTAAGGGAGAAAGGCTTCATTCGTTGTAAATTCTAACATATACAATTTAGGAGCAATCCATATTCCTCTTATTATCTTACAACAATCTCCTAAGTCATCTGTTATTCCTCCGAGAGATTTATCACCAAGCCTTTTGATTAGTTTGGCGAACCTAACATGCAACACTAGACTATCGGTATCGGTGTAATAGAAATCAGCCTCTATGTCTTTATTCGGATTAGCCTCTTTTATGTAGTTATACATAATTCGCCTGCTATATGCTAGAATGAAAGCCCCGTAGTGAGAAGGTTTTGTAATACTCTCTTCAATTATTACTTCATTTCTAGGCAATCCAGATACGTGCCAAAGTTTGTTTCCGTCTTTATCTTGAATTCAACCACATCAGATATATAATTTTTTGTCCAAAATTTCCAATACTCCTCATTTGATTTAATATATTCTGCTTCTGTTGGGATAGGTCGTTGTATCATCTTTCCGTATAACGAATTCATAAATAGTTTGGCTAATAAATATTGCGGTGTGCCTTTTTCGCTATTTTCTTTCGCCTTAAACATTTCTAATATATATTCTTTGAAAACTGGTTCTGCTTCCTCTGTATAGTATCCTTTATGAATTGTTATATCGTAGCCTTCCTTAATCATATCTTCAATATCAACACTTGTGAGCCACTGGTCTTTCATATCCGCTAAATTCCACTTTAATGAACCCATTTTATTTCTCTGTCCTATTCTTGAATGTAATATGTCTTTTGGTGAGATATAATCAACACTGTAAATACCGATAGCAAGATTATTATAATCAAATGGTGCGATAGCCATCTTAATTTCTCCAACCATGAATAAATTAAGCATCGCTGTTGGGTATAAAGATACGACATCCGCATCAACTAAATAATCGGTTAATTCGTCAAATGTGATTTTCCCTGCTAAGTAGTCCTTGTATTGTTTTGAAATAAATCTTTTTTTGCTTGGATATGTTCTTGCTCCGATAACCGCTTTTCTAAACGCCTTCTCTTGTTCAATAGTTGGGAGTCTTACATCGTGCTTACCATCAATCATTTTCTTCCAGATATTAAAAGCAAGGCTTGAAGTTGAAATGTATGAAGTTAAATTCACTGAGTGTTTTTCAAATATCTCTGTGTTTATTTTGTCATATAACTCTTTTAACCCCATAACATCACACTTCAAATATTCAAGACACTTATTTCTTAACTCTTCGCTCATTGTTTCCCAAGTAGAAGCCTTGTCGTGGTCGAAATCTCTTTTAAGAGTTTTACATTTCATATTTTCTAAGTTTTCTTTTAATGTCCCCTGAGTATGCTTACACATATCCCACATTTTGATATTTTCAAATTGTAAAGAGATTATTGAGCCGTTATTAATCATATGTGATTTTGGTTTGATACCTCTTCTTATTAATTCCTGTTTAATAAAGTAGTGGTCAAAGTTCGCCCCGTTAAAACCATTCACATATAAAATTGGTGCTTCTTCATCTTTCTTCTTTTTCTTTCTTACTCCTGCTACTTTCTTGACTGGATTATGTAGTAGTTTGTTAGCCCATTCTACTGCTAACTTTCTTCCTCTCTCTAAGACTAAATCCAGAAATTAGAAATACAATCAATACCAGCATAATATTTAAATCCTTCCGTCCCTTGAGTATATCCGACTATATAGCAGTCGTGAATATCAAAGCCGTCAGCAAGAGTGTTATTTCTAAAAGTTTCAAGGTCATAATGAAGAAGTTCATCTTTATTATTATATTTTTCTTTATGCGCCTTCGTTATTAAATGTCTCTTTCCATTCTTTAATATTTCTCTATTCGCATAATTTATCATTTTTGGATTACACGTATGTTTAGTAAAATACTTAGTCAGGCATTTTTCACATTTCTTTTTACATCTTTTAATTAATCCAAAATAGTGGTTATTCTCTAAGTAAATCATAATATCCGCTTCTTCTCCGATGTTGTTCGTGCTTATAGTTTCTTTTGTTAAGGAATTTGTTATTTCATATGTCTTTCCTTCTTTTATCGAAGTATTAAGGATTTTTACGGCTGTAGAGAATGGTATAGGGCAATCATTAGAAAGATTGAATTGTTCTCTAATATCATTACATCTTTTTCTATTAATAAGTGGCATATTGAGAATGTCTTTACAAAGGAAGAATAAGCAATTATTATTTTTGCTGGCGGGAGATATTAATATACTTTCCTCATATTTCGTTTGTTTGCTTTTGTATTTTCCCTCATAGCATCCTCCTCCGTTTTCTTGAACTACTACTACCTTAGCATATTCAATAATCCGTTCATAACCTAGTCCTGATGCTTCAATATTGCTTATGTTAAACTCATTCAACATTTCAATAAAAGCACCATAGTTTTTTATTTGAAACGAATTAAATGTTTTCTTTTTATAATATCTATTTAATTCTTCGTGGTCGGTTATGTAGGTTATAGTAATATGAACGTCCGCATTTCCTGTCATACCATTTCTTTTCGCATCTAATAGTATAGGAAGTAGAACCTCTCGCTCTAATGCGTCAGTATCATAAAAGTTTATATCTAATCCTTGCTTCTCGTATGTAAGAGAGTTTAATCTATTGTCTCGCCTAGATTTTAACTCTACTACTTTAAATTCCCTTTTGTTTTCTCTTGTTGTAGTTTTCTTCAAATTCGCCCTTACCTTCGCTAGTTCTACATTTTCCTTCGTTGGTCTGGGCGGTAATGGTGGTGGCATATTTTACTTTTATATTAGTGAGGATATAAAAATAATGAAAATAAATTAAATTGTTTTACCTTTATATATATATATATATAAGATTGTCTTACCTTTAACATGAAATTCATAAAAAATCATTTTTTCGTTTTTTTTGTTTTTTTATACTCCTCTCGCCTTCATTTCTTCATATTCCTTAAGTTTTCTGTTTCGTTCTTTTAATTGCTCCTTCCTCTTTTGATTAATGTCATCCTTATTTCTTTTGTAATATGCGAGCGCCTTTTCGGAGTTAGCCTTTCGTTTGTCCTCGGGCGTGAGATATTTCTTGTGTCTCCCCATTGAAACTTTTAGAAAAAGTTTCACAAAAACCTTTTGCTCAAAGATTTTTTCAAATCTTTGTATATTATAAGTAATATAATTTATTTCTTTAAATGGTTTTACATTTTATTATTTAATACAATCATCACTCTTAATTTAAGTTGTGCGATTGCTTCTTCACAAATTTGCCATTTATAAATATTCAACATTGTTGGAGCCTCTAATGCTTTGTTTTTCTGTTCATCCCAAAACTTAAAGGCTTTGCTATATCGTTGAAGCGTTTCTCTTCTAGTGTATTTCTTAATCCTTCTATCGTCTGCTAATGCTTCTGGAAAATGTAAGTTGTATAGTTCTTTCAATTCCTTGTCCGCTTGTATCAATATAGAAGACATATTATATAAGTAATAATATTTATTTCTTTAAATGATTTTACATTTTATTTTTATAACATTATTATAAAAAATCATGAGTGATTTTTATAATATCTTTCCATGTCGTCATTTCTACGAATTATACGAATAACTTTATGTCCTCCTATCATAACCTCTTCTTTCTCTGCGAAGTAGTCTCTATGAAAGTCAGATTTTTCGTGTTGATATTTTCCATATATACCTATTACTTTACCACATACACATGTATATTTCTGTTTTCTTCTTTCCTTTACATATTCCGCTCTCTTCTGTTTTCCGAGTTGTTGTAATCAGTATTCCTATTATCTTCTTCATATTTTGCTAAGACTTCTTTTTCGTAAAATTCTTTTGCTTGTTGTTCTGCTTCTTCCTTCGTTCTCTTGTTGTTTATTCCTATTGCTTTCTCCTTCGTTATTCCACCCTCTCTCCAAACTATTACAACTTTATTTTTTTTAATCTGTATTCCACCTTTCGTAATCTTTCTTAGATTGTTCGCGTTCATTGTATATTAACCTATTTTTTTATTAAAGCTTAAATGATAATATAAAAAATAGTAATTATTTCCTTTGTGCTCGTGCGGAGGGCTCTTTAGGGTGTTTTGTGCTCTCCTGTTGATTTCGTTTTTATTTTAAAGTAAAAGTAAAGCGGAAAAAATTTTTGCTTGATTTTTATTTTTATTTAAAAGCGAGATTAAGAGTAAGAGAGATTTCTTTATTTTGTTTGCTTGTGTTGATTGAAATTTTGATTTTTTATTTTGCTGTTTTGACGCTTAGTATTGATAGTTTAAACTAGCAATAGGCGAAGAGAAATGAAATCTAGGAGGTTGTTTTGAGGCACGAAAAAACGACCATCCTAGATTTCATGTTATACTACTATCATGGCTCTTTTCAATTGCTCCTTAGCTCTTTTTGAGAGAGAGAGAACCTATACTAATCACACACGAAGTGAGACGCTACTCTATCCCACTGCTCTATCCGTTCTCAATCTCTCATTAAACTGAACCATTCTTTTATTATCTGTCTATCCATTAGACGTAAGAGAAGAGAAAGAAAAATTATTCGACTGCTGACATAATCTAGCTGAATGTACGTATGTGTCTACCTTCTTGTACCTATGACCCCATCGACCTTAACGCTAAGTCCTACTGTGTGAGATTTTATAAAATGTGGTCCTCTTTGCCCTTTTCACGTTCACTTTCGCTGTCAGGCAGCGCTATCTCGATTGAGGTCATGGTAGACAGCTTTCAATCAGAGCAACAAACTTTGAAACCGAGTGGACTCGTGCTCTCTGTCACTCTGCTCTGATATCTCTGTACTCACCTTTTCACTAGGTGAAGCTTTTCCTCTTTTCGTGCAAGACTGTTCCTTTCTCAGTTTTGTGGAAATGTCAGTTTAAGATCTACTGAGAAAGTCACTGTCTCTGTCTCGTTGTGCGGACTTCCGACTGAACCCCGAGCCAATTGCAATCAAGGCTTTATAACCTTTAAGCAGTTAATGCTTTGCGGTTCATACAGAGGTTAGTAGGGTTCTTGGCGGTGAAGCCAAGTGTCCGGTCGGGTGACAGTATGAATAAAGAGACAAGTCTGAATGCAGAGACAATCGTTAATCAGTCATTGCCCTTTGGTGAAAGGAAGGAAAAGTGACACGTCACTACTCAAAACTGGAACCACACGTCACTACTCAAAACATGAAATTCCAGATAAATAACTTTCAGATGAATTATATACTCAATAAAGATAATAGTCACCTATGGATATACTAAAGTTCAGGACTGAAATAAAGTATTACTAATAGTGACAAAAATGCAATTGATTGCATCTGTCTAACTTACTACTTGTCTAAAACTGAATTGATAATTCTATGGGAATAAAGTTGCTTCGGCCTGCTGGTCTTAACTCGACTTCTCGCGCACCCTGACGAGCGCACGCTCGAGGGGGAGAGGGGATTATGCAGGCCCACCCGGTATCAGTATAATCATATGTAGATTCTCCCGTAGTAAAATAGTCGGTAGAATTCAAAAAAAAAATAGAATGCAATATGTAATTTTATTCAATAGATATTATACATATTCATAAAGAAAGTGATAGAATAACATATTACGAAACCATCATTGAAAAATAGTCAAAACTGACTTCAAACCAATCAAATTCCCGTCGCCCACCGCTTTTTCCCAACTAATTTGCACACCCCCACCTGAAAAAACTAACCACATTGCAATCTCAAAAAATTGTGCTTGTGATAACTAAAAATCAGAGTCAGTTTTCATATGTTCCCTGTATGCTCTTCAATAAATTTTTGTATAATATCTTTCTATGTATGCTTATAAGTAAATGTACAAAGTTTTTTTGCAAAAAAAGTAACCTTAAGCCTGCAAACAAACCGGCCAAAATCAGCAAAAGTAGTGCATAAGGCCCTCACTCAGAATTTTTTTTATTTAAATGCAAGGCCTGCACAAGTACAGAAAGTGAATGAAATCGAAGAGACTATTTAATAAAAGCATTTTATACAGAAAGTGCAGAAAAAAAATTGAAAATCTCTAACTGATATCTCACCCATGATTCTTTTAGCTTGTCTGCAGCCCAGAACAGATCACCAACAGCAGGGTGACAAAGAAAGGAGCAGTAGTTGAACATATACAAAACAAAGACCATGTGATTGTGAATAGATTCAGCACATTACATTCCCAGAAAAGCACACACAACACATTTAGGAGCGATACAAGACAGGTGCAAAAAATGGTTTCTCTCAAGAAAGAACAACACATGCTGCAGATAAGTTAACAACATTTTGTAGACAGCATTGACACATATTTGGAATGAATGTACAATACCACGGGACGTGAAAGTATGCATGAGAAACACACAGGAAAAAAACACAAAACACTCTCTCTAGACATGACTTTTATCAATCTCGACCCCGCAAAAACAGTCAAATAAAAAAAAATAGTGCTGCATTCACTTCAAATGCTACGTATGTCGATAGGCCTGTTTGTTCAAATATTTTTTGGAAATTTTTATGGTTTCCTCTCCGGGAATTGGCATGATCTTGTTAAATATTGCCACAGAAATGCACGGGCCGGCGCCACCAAAATCATGTCGGAAGTTCATCTGCTGACAGCGAGTGTGTGTTCAAACCACGTTGTTTCAAGCAAAAGCAAGCATGACACAAGTGTTTTCATCAGAAAACATTATCTTACCAGTGTTTGAAATCCTTGTTTTCAACTGAAAAGTTTCCATTTCGGAACATAGGAAATATGGTGTTTTCTAACGGAAAATGCTGTTTGTATGATGCACAATACACTCATTTTTATGCACAAGTGCACAACTAAATTGAAATGTTATGTTGAGTAATCATGCTAAAGGGTTTTTACATAGAAGCAAGGTGAAAAATAAAAACTGGGAAAACATAGGTCGAAAACTAGTTTTTCAAGATTCAGAACATACCCCCAGATCACAGCAATAACTTAAATGAACTGAAAAGCTTAGTCAGGGACAGATCATTCCCAATACAAACATTGAACTCTGTGCAAACAGCACCTCAAAATCTTGAATATTAAATGAGATTACTTGCTGTGAAATATTTAATGATTATACCGACTACTAGAACCTAGATATGTGGCATACTCTATGTTCCGATCTGTCTGTTATTCTTAGCTTGGAGAGTACGAACTCTGAGTCCCTTCTACATTAGGTATTCCACATTCTTTATGTCGTTAGACAGTCACTTTATATTATTAAATATTGATTCACTGTAACACTTCATTCAAGTCGTCAAAACTACTACCTTAACATTAAATCTGAATCTGATTGAAATACTGTAAGGTGACTATTTAGTTACATCTGAATCAAGTTTTAATATCATGACTATAATTTGAGTTAAAATGATCTTACCACGACTTTGTGTTGTGAGGACCAAATTTACATATGGCAGAGTACATGATGGCCATTCAAACTAGTTTCAAGTTGTGTACGGGGTCACAACATATGTTTTTTTAAACCTGAAAAACAAAATTAAGTGCTCTTTTAAATTGATTTTAATTGAAGCATGTATTATTAAAGTTTGCATGATCATTTTTAAACTACTTTAATTAGCTTGAAAAAAATTTAGTAGTTTTAATGAACGACGTCAGCAAAGTTGTTTGTTAAATGGATAGATATATAGATAGATAAGCAGTAACTGACCTCGGTTGCAATGACAGGATTGCACATGCGAACACACATATACATATACATATACACGTATGAACAAAATAGGTAGGTAGGTAAGAGATAGGTAGGTAGATAGATAGAGAGAAGAGATGGATGGATGGATGGATGGATGGATGGATTCCGGGTTTTGCGTATTTTGCGTCACATTTGTCCAAAAATTGCCACATTCCCTCCGGGCCGTCTTCACAGAAGGGGCATTGATTTGTCCAAAACAAGTTTTTGATTTTTTTTTGAGCAAAGTCGGGTTGTGTGCTTTTTGTCTTGTGTTTTTATTGTGTCTACTGTACTAAATTCAAATGTTTTTGTACATTCTGGCTTCCCACACCATACCATACGGTTCCCTACCAATTTGTTTTGTACTTGCAAAATTGCATGTGTTTGCTTGTGTTACGTGCTTTTTTTGGAAATGCTTCCCACCATCTTGTTTTTCTTCCCTTCTGTTGCCTACACACTATACCTTGCTGTGTTTTGTGTTCTCACATGTTCCTATACTGTGTTTATCCACTTTTGCATAGAAATTTGTGTGTGCATGTGATTTTTTCCCTATAACGGACACCATAAAGTTGCTGCCTCCTGTTGCTGTCCGCCATTTTGTTTTCGTCCCTTTTGTTGTCCCTACATGTTGTTTTATTGCAAATTTTTGTGTATTGTTGTTGTATGCATGTTGTGTGATTGAAAAATGCTTGTGTGCATGATTGGTGTGTTTGTTTTCGCTGTGAGAGGGGGTTGTGAAATGTCGTTACTGTTTGCCCTACTTGGCACTGTGAAATGTATCCTATACCTCTTTTCATTGTTTTCTCCTAGCTTACATGTTGGCTGTCTTGAACATGCACAAAACGTGTGTTTTTATGTTTGTTTTCCTTGTCCTGGTAAAGCTTTGTTTTCCTTATCTGTCTGTGCACTTTTTTTTTCAACAACTATTTTATGTGTTTGTATCAAATACCTTTCCCCTTGCCTTGCCCTGTGTTCCTACATTGTATTTACATGTCCCCCAAGTAATCCCCCCTTCAATTCACATTTTTCTTCACGTTTTCCGTTGCCACTCACGACATGAATGCTTGTATTTATCAATTTTTTTTGTTTAAACTTTTTGTGTCTCTCTCCTTGTTCACATTCACCTCTGTGCTATGTGCAGTCTTTTTTGCTTTTCTGTTTGTTCTTGTTGTATATGATGTGCTCTTGGAATCTGATGATAATTTTTTTTTTCTTGAGGGTTTCTACATGCAAGCTGCGCTTCCTTTTGTCGACCCCCCCGTCTTTGGCCCTCCCCACTTCGCTGACCTTATGTCAGAGCGTCAGCTCACTGACATAGTGGAGGGGTGGAATGTGGGGTGGCCTGCCGCAGTCCGTGGTGAAGAATACGCGGTCACCTTGCGCCGCGTGGTCTATGCTGCCTGGCCCCAGCACGTTGGGGTGGGGGGGGTCCCGCCCCCCCCTCCGCCCCAAACGTAGGGTGGTCTCCCCCCACAACGTGGCACCACCCCCCCAGACCTGGCATGAGGCCCAAAAGCAAATTTAGTAGCTACCAAGACGTGTTTTTGCTCCCCCGGCAAACCCCAGTAGCCCTGGCACGTCGTGCCCTAGGCCAGCAAGTCCTATCTGCCATTACTCTCTGGCGGGGTGCGAAAAGCAATCTTGACTTTGAGGTCAGGTTCGATTTCGACCATCCCCCCAGTACCGTCCGTGCCCTCTTTGAGGGCACGGGCGCGATCATCGTGCATGACACGGTGAGTGACGAACCGTCACTGCCCTTCCGGGGTGTTATGGTGGTGGGGTTCCCGGACTTGCACAACATCGCGTCTGCAATCACCGGACAGCCACCTAGTGTAGAGATGGACGTGAGCGTCCTCACCGCGTACAAGTCCGAACTGCGGAAGGTGGCGACCATCCTGAAAGATAAAGACCACGTCGTCGAAAAGGTACAGAGGCTGAGGAGGTCCTCCCCCCCCCCCCCCTTTTTTTTCTTTCTTTTTTTTCATTTTTTTCTTTTTTCATTCTTCTTCTTCTTCTTCTTCTTCTTCTTCTTCTTCTTCTTCTTCTTCTTCTTCTTCTTCTTCTTCTTCTTCTTCTTCTTCTTCTTCTTCTTCTTTTTCTTCTTCTTCTTCTTCTTCTTCTTCTTCTTTTAGGAGCAATCCCAGAAGTTCTGCTTGGTGGCTACTTTCCGTTGGGTGCGTCAATGGCGGGTGCTGGCACTTCATCACTCCGTCATCAACGTACCCCGGTTTAGGCCGGGGTACCACAAGGTGTTTATCTTTTTTTGGGTCGCCTCCTTCTCTCTCTCTCTCTCTCTCTCTCTCTCCTCCCTCTTGACAACACCCCTCACCCCCCCCCCCCCCCCCACCTTGTAGGACGAACAAGAGCAGGGGACAGAGGGGCCCTGGTGGCGCATCGTGCTGCGCCTGCCCTCTGGCCGCGACGGCGAGAAGGGCTGGTTCCTGCTCAACACCGATGGCGGCACCGATTGGCGAAAGCCATTCCACAACTCCTACATCCGCTCCACCGAGCCCTATGACATTTTGTTTGGTCCGACCATTCCGGGTGTTAGACGGGAGAGGATGATAACAGCCGGCCCCATCCCCATGGGCCGCGCACTTCAGTTCCTCTCCCCACAGGACTGCTACAGTTCCTCTCCCCACAGGACTGCTACCAAAGCAGAAACGGAATTTTAGGCTCAAGGAGCATGTGCAGGCTCGCTTGAAGCAGTTTGAGGCTAGGGTTAGGCAGGGTGAGGTGATGGTGGAAAAATGTAAGCTCACCTTAAGTGGGAGTAGGAATAGCGTGGAGAATAGCGGGGCGGAGCAAGGGGGGGGGGGGGGGGGGTTGGTTTGTGCTTGAGCCGCCGCCAGGCATCATTTTCAATGTGTACGACGAGGAGGTAGAGAGTGAGAAAAAAAATATGAAGGCATGAATAGACGTAGCAAGGAAAAGCGGAGGATAAGAGGGAGGGAGGGGGTGGGGGAGGGGGAGGGAGGGGGAGGGGGAGGAGGAAGAGCCCTGGACACCCCGCCTAGTGCTCGACCACCACATCGATCTGCAGATCGATGTGGCGGTCGACACCGACGAAGACGAGGAACCCCAGCAGGTCATCCATGCATTCATACATACATACATGCATGCATACATACATATCAACGTACACACACAGGTTGAGCCTGCAGCCCCGCCCGCCCCGCCTGCACCCACCCCACCAGCTACGTGTGCGCACCTCTGCTCGGGTTGCCTCCATGAATGGAAGGTGGCAAACCCCACTGCTGGCACCAAGCGTCGCGGGCGACCCCTGTCTAGGGGCGCCAATTTGGACCCGCGGCCTCAAGCGCAAGCGGCCTCAGATCCAGTGCGCCCGCCCCGGCCCGTGCTCTTCCACGCGTTCGGGCTGGCACCTTGGTGCTGCGTGCAGCGCTAGGGCCCGTCAGCCCGTGAGAAGCTTGTCTTCTTTCTCTCTCTCTCTCTCTCTCTCTCTCTCTCTCTCTCTCTCTTTTTTTTTTTTTTTTGTTGTTGTTTAGGTCTCGCTGGCTTCAGCATCAACTGCAAAATCGATTTTTAACAATAAGACATTTTTGGGTTTAGTTGCTAGGAATTATTATATATTAATGAAAAGTTTTATTATAACTACTTAACTTTTATACACGGAGGCCGGTTTAATATTAATAATAATGAAATTGTATTAATACTTGAATAAATTCATTAATAAAAAAAAATCCTCATCCGCCCACATCCTCTCCTTGCTAAGACCGATGAGAAGGTCTAAGTCAACTTCTGCTGCAACGCGGCACTCTTCTTCATGTTTCTGAAAAGGTTTTTTGTACACATATTAATAGTAATTAGCACAACTTGAGCAACGGAACTTGTAGTCCTTTTTCTTGTACCCCCGGAACTGGAGCTCTTTGATGCGATAGTTAGCCTGTAAAAGCTCTAACATCCACGTATCGCGACGAGTGTTATTGCTGTTGACATTCAAGACAACAACAAAAATTAGTTTTTCATTTTTGTGTAAGATTTTCATTTTTGTGACAGTTTTTCATTTTTGCGACAAAAATTCAAATTTTCAAATTTAACGGTAACATTTCGCGAAAATTTACGATATTTTGCGGACGAATATAGCCGTTAATTTGAAAAATTCAAATTTTCACCCAAAATCAAAATTCCAACCAAAACTGAAATTCCAACCAAAACAGAAAAATCAATTTTTTTTGTTGTCTTGAATGTCAACAGCAATACGCTTGAAAAAACGCTGTGAATGCATGTTGTTCACCAGCTCTAGCGACTGGCAAGAAAACCAGCCTGGGTAAATAGTTCCGCGAGCCTTCAAAAAAAATGCGATATGATTAACGGTAAGATACACGTATGGAGTAATGAAGTCAGGATCGAAAGTGGGCCGTAAGGATATACATCCTTCCGGCGAATAACGGGCCCATTCTCACCTCTCCTCACTTCCTTCCCATCCTCCCGCCAGTAAACAATATCGTTTGGTTCACCGCTTCTACCCGGTGACTTCAAATACCAAGTCCCATCCTCGATGAAACTTTCAAGGATGAGGGGGGCCTTGATATTTCATGGAAGTGAGTTCAAGGAACAAAGAACGAGTTTGTTTTTGCCACAAATCCGCTTCCGCATGCGTGAAAATACGAGGATTGTTGATTTTGCAAAATTGAGTCCACCAGCCCGCGCAAAAAGTCTTAATATTTTTCCAGCGGCCCGGGCAGAAAATATTTTCAAAATTCAAATTGTCTTCGTAAATTTCCGTCATAAAACGACGCAGCGCTACCTCGCGATCAAGACCTGTCCATTCATGATCTTTTTTGTCAGCATTGTACCGATATTTAAAACCGGAAATAACCTTGCCATTCCTACCGGTTGTACCTGCAAGTTCAGCTTTGAACTGCGTGAGTCTTGCGTCAAGGGACGCTTACGGGGAATCAGGCGGAATGTCCAGGCTCCAAGGGACACGAGGCTTTCCTGTCAAAATCATGAGTCTCTCGTATAATGTAATATGTCATGCGGCCGCACACACGCAACATCATGTGCAGCAAGTCGGGGATGTGTCTTTCAAGTGGGACGATTCGGAAATGGAAAAGTGATTGTGCATGTTTTTTTCCGGGTTGTGATGCATCATCCGTGCTCTTTCTAGTCACACCCCACTCTACCTCTAAATCTGCTCTATCGTCTGAATGGCATGTGCCCAAAAAACAAGCGTTATCGGAAGAGGCTGCTTAAATTTATGCCCGGTGCATGAAAGCAGCCACTTCATGTCCCCGGTCACAAAAAGTTTAACCTTATAATGGCGGCCGGTGTCCGGGGATGTCCATCCATTATTTTCGAGCTTCTCCAGGTAAGCTAAAAGCTCACCTACAAGTTATTAATAAAAATTTATATCAATAGTGATAAATAAAACTAATTCAATTATTAATAAAGTCACAAAAGTGACAAATTTACTCACACTGTATTACGAATAACTTAAAAGGAGAGTGTTTTATTGTTAATAACTTAACGGAAAGAGAGAGAGAGAGAGATAGAGAGAAAGATTTGGGAAAATCTATGTGGAAGCGAACTAATGTTAGCTTCCTCATAGATTCTCCTAGTAAGCGAGAAGCAAAAAAAAAAAAAAAAAAAAAAAAAAAAAAAAAAAAAAAAAAAAAAAAAAAAAAAGAGGTTTGCCGTTAACGTGGGGGCAGATCAACAAAGAACTGCCCCTACGCTAACTTCAAAAGAAATTAGAGCAACAACCGCTCTTACTGCCTTAGCAGTTCTGCCCCCTCCTTATGCCCCCACGTTATGTTACTTGCGGACTGGTTGAGCTCCTCCAGCTCTTCCCCGCACCTAGAAATGAGGACAGGGAAGATCCCCTCTTGACTTGTAGGGTGCGGAAAGCCCTGCACCAATTTCTTTTCAGCATCAACTGAAAAAACCTTGATCGCCCACAGTACTGAATTGAGAGTTGCCCCAGTTTTTCTTCCACCCCCCCCCCCCCTTGGGCCCACTGGTATCATCAGCGTATCGGCTTCCCCTCCCCCATTTTTATCAGCCATTTTGCTTCCAACTCCGTTAGAAACGTGTAGACATTCGCACTCGCAGATAAACCATCTGCTGAAACCTTGAGATCGTACTTTAAATTTACTTCCTTAGTCAGTTCTTTTCTCTTTTCCACCAACTAGAATACACAAATTGCTATGACAAGAACACAACAAAAGAGCAAAGCTGACCTTCTGGCCAGACAGAAATGGATGCTGGACTGCTCGCAACAAAGTCCGAACTTGCTTATCCGACATGACATTGCAATCCATGTGCAGGAGTGCCTGGTATGCTATATCTGCTATCTCTTAGTCTTTCTCGTCAGGCAGGGCAGCATAGTTTTTATATATGTCTTTCACCATTTCATCATAATCATTCACCTCTGCTTCTGTCAACCTATGCTCCTCACCTAACATTCGCCTAACCTCCCCTACCACAGCTCCACACCTCTGCTTTCTCTGTCTCCTAGTCTGCTTGGACACCTTCTCTTCCTTTCTGACCTTGGGCACCCTACACACTAGCACTATCTCTTTCCCCGTCACATACTTATCTATTCTACACCTATCATCTGTCTCCTGCCACTGCCACATCTCTCGCAGGTATGGCTCTCCTGTTCTACCCACACACCCATCCGCATCTGGCACTTTTACTGGCGTCATCTTCTCCCTCTCTACACCCCCCCCAGTACTCCTTTCTGGTCATGTAATGCACTCCAGCCCCTTTGGGCCCCATATGTCAGTTCTCCTGAGGGCGAGTGGTCGTTAGCATAATAAACATAGATCCGTTGTACATTTCAAAACTATAAGTAAAAACATTGAATTTAATGAAATAATCATTGAAAGATAGTAAAAACTGACTTCAAACCAATCGATTTCCCGTCGCCCACCGCTTTTTCCCAACTAATTTGCACATCCCCCACCGGAAAAAATTGGCCACCTTGCCACCTCAAAAAAATGGTGCTTGTGATGACCAAAAATCAGAGTCAGTTTTCATATGTTCCCTGTATGCTCTTCAATAAATTTTTATGTAATATCTTTCTATGTATGCTTATAATTAAATGTAAAAAGTTTTTTTACAAAAAGGTAACCTTAAGCCTGCAAACAAACCGGCCAAAATCAGCAAAAATAGGGCATAAGGCCCTCACTCAGAAATTTTTTGATTTGATCGATTTCCCGTCGCCCACCACTTTTTCCCAACTAATTTGCGCCACCTGACCAGGAAAAACCGGCCATCCTGCCACCGGTTGCTTGTCATGACCAAGAATCAGAGTCAGTTTTCATATGTTCCCTGTATGCTCTTCAATAAATTCTTATGCAATATCTTTCTATGCATGCTTATAAGTAAATGTACAAAGTTTTTTTACAAAAAAGGTAACCTTAAGCCTGCAAACAAACCGGCCAAAATCAGCAAAAGTAGGGCATAAGGTCCTGACTCAGAATTTTTTTAATTTAAATGCAAGGCTGGCACAAGTACAGAAAGTGAATGAAATCGAAGAGACTATTTAATAAAAGCATTTTGTACAGAAAGTGCAGAAAAAAAATTGAAAATCTCTAACTGATATCTCACCCATGATTCTTTTAGCCTGTCTGCAGCCCAGAACAGATTACCAACAGCAGGGTGACAAAGAAAGGAGCAGTAGTTG
>WBZZ01006782.1:7500-10000 GCA_019918135.1 Paulinella micropora | reverse complement strand
AATGCGGCACAGTGAGAATCTGTTCATTAGTACAATACCTGGGCCCCTTCCCCCCCCCCCCCCCCCTAACTTTTTTTACGCAAAGTTTAACACTTCAAAGCCGGCGGCGCTCCGTTTTGAAATGATCTTTTTATTAATAAATATTTGTTAATGGACATCACGCAGCCATCATGGTGATCATTTCTGTCCGCAATCGTTCCTATTAGTGATATATAATACTAATTGCGGCGAAGAATTTGATTTGAAAAATTAGATCAAAGCCTGGTTTGCCAATTTTGCGCACGGCCGGGCCACCTGAAGATCCGCGGCAGGGTTAGTAAGCATTACGACTGGTCCGACATCGGCATGGATCACGCACTAGCTGCTTAAGGTCCTCAGCAAGAAGCCGGAGGAAGAGGAGCAGGACCCTGGAAACGTCAATATGGCAAACTTGAACCATTCAGCTTTGGACTTATTGCACAATACAATATTGTACAGTACATTCTCGCCTTATGGTACTGATATGACAACGCTGGGGGTAGCTTTCCAAAAAGCCCCCATCTTGCTTCTCAGGTTCGTTCTACAGCACCCAGATTTCCGGGTTCTGGGTGTAAAAGTGGCACCACAGGCCAGGCTTTTCAGGAACTTCAGCAAATCCAGAAAGTGGTCCCAGAAACCCGGAATTCTGGGTGGTGTGAAACGGACCTCAGCTTTCTCGCCCAATAGTAATGATATGACAGTGCTGATGGTAGCGTAGGGATGGAAAGCCCAGGGTAAGGGCTTTCGAAGGGCGCGCTCATCATCGCTGTATCATCGATATTACGCTCACATTCAAGTGGAAAAACAGGCCAACTTTGATTTCGTTTTCTCGATCAATATTAATATTTGAGATAACGGAGATGCAGAGCACACCTTTGCAAAGGTTTTGTCCTGAGCTTTCAAATGTTGGCTTCAGAATTGTCTTCGATTGATGGAGAACAGCCCACGTGAGATCAAAGTCAAAGGGTTTTGTTTCTTGGATTGTCCACAGTTATATCATCAATATTGACCGAGAACACTATTATATTGTATTATATTGTTTTGTATTGTATTGTATTGTATTGTATTGTATTGTATTGTATTGTATTGTATTGTATTGTATTGTATTGTAATGCATTGTATGTATAGTATAGTATAGTATAGTATAGTATAGTATAGTATAGTATAGTATAGTATAGTATAGTATAGTATAGTATAGTATAGTATAGTACAGTATAGTACAGTATAGTATAGTATAGTATAGTATAGTATAGTATAGTATAGTATAGTATAGTATAGTATAGTATAGTATAGTATAGTATTGTTGGCCGATTAACGTTGTTAGGTCTTAAGAATTCATCCAACAATACAATACTATACTATACTATACTCAGTGTGCTATACTATACTATACTATACTATACTATACTATACTATACTATACTATACTATACTATACTATACTATACTATACTATACTATGCTATACTATACAATACAATACAATACAATACAATACAATACAATACAATACAATACAAATACAATACAATACAATTAGGAGCGAGACCGGCAGGTAACATGCCATAGCTGTTGGAGGAGGAAGAAGGGGAGGAAGAGGATGAGGAGCAAGAGGACACAGGGATATACCACCACTCGACACAGAGGCAGCAGGATGCCCTTGCGCCTGTACAATACGTGTATGTATGTATGTATGTATGTATGTATGTATGTATGTATAAAGAAATAAATAAGTAAATGAATGACAAACCTCGCCCTCTCGCCAGTGGTGGTCCGGTATGGTAGTCGTAATATGTATTTATCTATCTATCTATCTATCTATCTATCTATCTATCTATCTATCTATCTATCTATCTATCTATCTATCTATCTATCTACCTATCTATCTACCTACCTACCTATCTATCTATCTATCTATCTATCTATCTGCCTATAAGTCACATGCCGAAATAGCGACGGGAAGCACAATCCTGTTCCCTCAGGGTGCCCTTTCTCGCTTGTTGAGCCCGGAATAAAACCCACAGTGCTCTGTCGGTTTATGCTAGACTGTCGATGTCACAGTCTCGAAACTCCATCTGCTTACTGGGCCCTCTGTAATGGAGGTGGGAGCTCGTTCTGCAAGGGGCGCTTATGGAACGAGCCCTGGCCCCGCCTGGTACTAGGGAGCTTTGGTATCGCCTGTATCAGTCCCTTCCGTGCAAACATCACGGCTTAGCTGGGCATCGGGTTAATACTTTACCCACAGACTTCCTTGGTTGACGAAATCAGAAGCTCCTTTTTTCTGACATTAGTCGATATCTCATCAGTTGATCTCATCACTTACTCCACGAAGTGAACCAAGGCCACTTGAGGTGTCACTGACCCTCCCTTGGGCTTGGTTTTTTGAAATGGGTGCCATCTGTCGACAGACAGAGAATTAGGGGATGGTGTGGGTGTGCTGGGCCCGTGGTGGGGTGCGTTATGTGTGCCTAGCCATACGCCT
>WBZZ01006781.1:80000-87723 GCA_019918135.1 Paulinella micropora | reverse complement strand
AGGTTCTTCGGAGCCGGTGGTCTTTTTAAGGTCAAGCCATTCAAATACATCGGGGTGATGTACTGGCAAGTAGACCGCGATCGCCCCCTTTCTCTTCCCGGCCTGATTTGCGTAGCGGGCAGTCTCGTTTAAGCACTTTGCACAAGGGTACCACGCCGTCACTGTGCCCACCCGTGCTGCGTATCAGGGAGCCCTTGGCCCTTACACAACCGAGGTGCAGACCAATACCGCCACCTCCCTTGCTGATAAGAGCAACATCTTTGATAGTGTCATAGATCGAACCAAGGGAGTCGGCCTTGATCGGGAGCAGAAGCAGCTGGAAAGCTGGCCCGCTCTTCTCAGTCCGCTGTTAAATAAGGTTGGACTCGCGTGAGTATAGAATTGCAATGACATGAGGTCATAAAGTTTCTTTGATGCGTTTCAGTGGCTCTTTGGACTCGCGGCGGTGAAGTGGACGGCAACTCGAAGCCAATGGTATTGTGCCGTCTCGCACGCGCGGCCCTGGCTGTCTTTGAGCAAATAGGATTTGAGCAGGGTCGAATAACCGAAATAGTCATACAACATGTCTCGGCGGGCCTCGATCATGGCGTTTAGTTGCCCCGCGTTCTGGTCCACGAAATATGCTGTAAAGCCGGTTCCATGCCCCACCTAAGCTTTCCATGGCCGCGCTGAAGGTCGGCGGGCACTGCTTGGCGTGGTTGGAGGCCAGGAGACGACCACCCAGCTCTCCGTACTGTGGGTGAGAAATCGCGAGCGACGCACACGTGCTCGCGGCCAACGCGTCGAGTTTGCTCGTCGGCACGAGGTTGTAGAGGCCAGTCACGACCTTTTGGGACACAAGGACGGGGTCGCATGCAGGCAGATCTTTTGACAGCCCAGTAATTCTTTCCAATATTTTATCGAACGAAATGGCCTGTGTAGCTCCATTTCTTTTGGTCACTTGCATTTGCCAAGTCTATACAGAGTCTGGCTCAGAACTTTTTTTTCCGTGTTCTACCGCAACCCACGCCCCAAAGGCCGCATCAGCCGCTAAAATTTCGCCTCGTCCGGTGAGGGCATAGGAAGCCCACAGGAGCCCGTGTGTTTTTCGGTGTTCTGCCCACCACGCCTCTCCGTCAAAAAATCCGGTTTGTTTGTCGTCAAGCGCTCCGCTCAACCAAACAGCAGCAGGAATTGCGGCCAGCGCTCTCATCCAGTGCTGTGGTCTGTAGATGGCCAGGCCGGCCACCGCCAGTCTGGCCGGCAGGCACCCGCCAAAGAACAGTAGCGAGTTGTCCTCCTTATTTATTTGTGTGTCTGACATACTAGCCTAACGAGATAAAAACAACATCACACAAGAAAAATTGTGTCCACAGTTCAATTCTCTATGGTCTCCTGTCAGGCGCGCGCCTTTTTTTGTAAATACTTTTTTTATTGATTTTACACGTCTGCGTCATTCGTGGTCTTTTGCCTCTTGGCAGGCGGCTGCTGCACCTGGCCGGCGGCTGCCACGGCTCGCGGGCGGGGGGCTGCCAGAAGCCCATGTGCAAGCCTTTCAGTTTACTTGCCTCCTCGGTTGCTACTACTTTGTACGACGTGATCTCGGGCCTCTTGCCGTCCGCATTCTTTGGCAGCCGCTTGGAGCCCGTCTTAACTAGTTCAAACCCGAACTTGGAGAGCAGGGACCTGAGGCACATCACGGCCTTCTCGGGCGGCTGGTCCGTGCGAGTAGTTCCGGGATCCCGCTGCGAAATCTCCAAGTCCCGGAAGAGCTGCGCTAACCGGCCGCCCGTTTTGTTGATCTGTACGTTGGTGAGCTAATGGGCGGGAGAAAGCAGGTCGGGCAGCTGGCAGCCAAGCAATGACGCAGTTTCCCTGATGACGTGGTGAGCGACGGTCGCAAGCTTCACGTACTCAGTCACCTGCTTGCGCTGTTCCCTCGACCCGCTAAACAGGGCCTTGTCGTCGGCCTCGACCGCGTCGGCCACGGGAGACAGGGCCACTTGCATCAGGCGCAGCGCGCGGCGCTGTTTGAGCATGGCCTTGTACTGTGCCAGCAGCTCGTCCGCGGGGATGGCCTTGCCGCTCAGCGCCTGTTCGCGCATGGCGTGCAGATAGCCAGGGTAGAGCTGCAGCGTCTCTAGCACCACTAGTTCAACTTGTAGGTATTTCCGCTTAGTGCCCTCCATGTTCTCGATGTCCTGCATGCGCTTCCGAGCATAAAAAGTGCTCCCGAGGTCCGCCCATTTGATGTGCTGCGACAGCACGAACTGGAGCTCTTCGTCGGTAGTCTCGCGGGTCCCGGCCAGCTCGTCTTCTTCGTCTGCTTGCTTGGACTCCACCACCGGGTCGCTGGCCGGCCGCCTCAGCTCGTCGAGCGCCTTCCGCAGCTGCTCCTCTGGCGGAGGGTCGTCCATAACCAGTGCGTGCCCGCGCACAAACTGCTGGAACACGAGCTCGTTCCGGTTGTGCTCCACTTCCGTCTTGCGCGCCAGCAGGCATTCCACGAGGTTGGAATTCACCTCGACCGAGTACAGCTTCCGGCCGCTCTCGTCGACGACGTCCTTCCACCGGAGGCCAACGTCCATCATCAGGTATATCGCGTCCTTGTCTTTGGGATTGGAGCTGAGCGTCACTTTCCGGATCTGCTGTCGCTTCTCGTTGAAGTTCTTGGCCAATTCCTTGTACACCCCGTCGTGCTGCCACGGCCGCACGGGCGCATTGTCGGAGCGCACGGACGGCGGCCGGAACCCTCGCCAAAGTAGCAGTAGACTGTCCTATCCGCACACGGCGCGCGCGCATAACCATCTGCCACAGGATCCTAGCGGGCGGACCACCCCTGGCAATGCTCGTCCCGTTCGCACAGTGCAGCATCACACACTCGATCGGGTCCTGTAGGTCGGCCGCCACGCACAGCGAGCTTGTGTAGATCAGTATGATGCAGCCAGAAGTGTAGTCGCTTGGTTCCGAGGGCCTAAACAAGTTGTTAATGTTGGATATCATCGCCTGGCTCTCCTCCGGGGGAGTCTGCGCAGTCAAGATCCGCACCCTAGCCCCGCGAGCCCAGGTCGGGTCTACCTCCTCGACCTTGCCGTCTTCCCCCGTCTCGACTTTCTTCCCCTTGGCGTCTGGCCTCTCCGGAGCTTCGCCGGCCGCCACGAACATGTCGTAGATAGCCCTTGCTTCGCGGTTCGAGCGGCAGGGCACGAGCGTCTTTTTCCCTTCTCGCAGGTTAGTTCGCAGCTTCTCCAGCCAGGCCTCGAGCTTGCCTACAACCTTGATATCGCGCCTAAGGTGCGGCGGCACGTAGCGGTAGTCGTGGAACTGTACTTCGGATTGCTTTGCGATCCCGTTGGCGCCCACGAAGAAGTCGTAGCACGTAGAATCGGAGGCCAAGTCCTTGTCCATCACCAGGACGTGCGGGGTCTCTTTGCACAGCTTTTCGTAGATGGCGTTGTTCTCGCGCAGGTTCCAGCGGTTCGTCTGCATCGAGACCCGCTGGTCGGACAGCAGCCTGAACTCGTCCAGAATGAGCAGGTCGTAGCTGATCAACGTCCTTGCGTTGCCTTGGTTGACTACCAGACGGTGCAGGGACTCGTATTGCACGATAATCCGCTTGTGCTGGGACAAGCAGCCACTAGCGTCCTTCGGCGCGTTCATGTAGTTGGCCAGCGTAGAAATCTCGATGCCGTTCTCGTCCAGGAAGGAGGCCAGATCCCCGTTGACGCAGGACGCCTGTGTCCGCCGGCCGGTCACGATGCAGACCCTGGCATCTGGGTTCGCCCGCAGCAGCTCCAAGATGGAATTCCTGGAAGCGTGCGACTTGCCTAGCCCCGTAATAGCGTTCACCAGCTGGTATCGGAACTTGCTGAAGCTGATAGGATGCATGTACTCCTTCTCGTACACATCATCCTCTGTCCTGTAGATGCTGGCAGTCTCAAAGCCCAACTGCTCCGCCGGCGAGCCCTTGTCCTCCGCCTCCAGCAGTTGTTCGCGGTCGCCGTCCTGCGCAACCATGGAGCTGCGCTTCCAGCCGAGCCTAGTGAGCTTGGGCAGCCTCGTGAGGTCCTTGCGGCCCTGGGGCCTCGTCTCTGTCTCGCCGTAGTCCACCGCGGAACAGAACTCCGCCAGCTCGCCTAGCATCGCCTCGTCCACCACGTTCTGTCTGTCCTCGATCACCAACGAGTCGTGGCGCAGGCAGATCGTCTCGCAGCCCTTGTCCCGGAAGAAGGCCATGGCGCGGGACATGACTTTCGCTTCGTAGCGAGTAGTCACAAAGTGCACGAACGCCCCCTCGACGTTCTTGTAGTTGATGTGCCTGACGCGGTCCCAGCCCAGCTTGCGCCTCTTCTCGCAGTAGTCCCACACCTTCCTATAGTGAGGCTTGAGCACCGCGATCGCGTGCAGGACCGAGTTGCGCAGCTCCCGGGCAAAACGGAATGAGGGCAGGCCCGCCAGGTCCCCGCCGTGCAAGATCCTGAGCAGTATCTCCTTGGCGCCGTCCCTCGACTTCCCGAAGACTTCAGCCGTCTTCTGCAAGCACTCTTCCCGATTCTCTACAAGCTTGCGCAGGGCAGCCAGGGGGGCCGGATCGCTAGCCAGGCTTTCCGCCAGCCACAGCAAGAACACAGGCACGCTGTTGTTGATGTCGACCTCCTGGCAGAACGCAGGCAGGGCCAGGCGGCGCAGGGCGATAGGCGCATTCTGCATCCCAGTCGTAGCGTAGGCCCGGCCGCCCTTGGTGCCCTTGCCGTAGCGGTAGTCAACGCAGTAGCCCCCAGTCGCGATCACTTCCTTCTGCATGCAGTCCAGCAGTTGCTTGTGAACGGGCGCCAGGCGCGGCTCGGCCAACAGGTCGCGGACGGCGGGCAGGTCCAATATCTCGTAGAACCTGTACACGGCTGCCCTTTTCGTCTTGTCTTTGCTGGTAGGAGCGGCCTTCTCGTCGGCCGACTCGTCGTCGCTGGCGGCCTGGACCGGGCTAGGCGGCTCGCTGTCGCACTCTTCCGCTTCGCCGCCCGTCGCCGCCGCCGCTTGTTGTGCCCTCTTTCTCTTGCGCCGCGCTCTGGCTCGCAGGGACTGCAGGGCGGGGCTTTCGTCGTCGTCGTCATCGGAGGCAGTGACGGGCGGCATGGCTGTCTTGTGTTCTTGCATGTAGGCACCTACAAAAAAAGATGTGGCGGTCGTTCACTCACTCAAACGAGACAGCAAAATTTTGACGGGTTTTGTGGTAAATTTTTTTGGCAAGGCAAGAAATTTTGACTGGTTTGGCGGCGCGGTAAATTTCAGGGAAAACGTCCACAGAAAATGGCGGGACATAACGGCAATCGGGTTCGTTCCGGCTGCGACCACTTTCAGTCAAGAAAAACTCGAGTCTTATGAGAGTGACACGGGTGCCGCCCACGTGACAGTAACGGTCTTCTAGAAATTCACTGGTGCGCCGGGCCCGGATGCAGGCCATACACATACAGCCATATCACTGCCTTTTTGTCCCGCACTACTGCCTTTTTGTACCATATCACTGCCTTTTTCGCTGTATCATGTATATTTCAGCCATATCACGACGTCCAGGGACAAAAAGGCAGCGGGCGCGTGCCCTGGGCAAGGACACGCGACTGACTGCCAGACCAGCCTCATAATCCAAGGACCGACGAAGGACATGTTCGCACGACCCTGTGACCGCGTGGAGACTCGACAGGCCAAGCGACGCCGCGTGGACAAGATGGTGCTCGCCGTGCCGCTGACTGGACAGGCGGAGCCCATGACAGTACACGAGAGGCTACAGTACGCAGACCGGCGGGACGACGCAGAATACGTCGACCCCGGCACGTGCGATTACACCGAACACGACTACAACGAGCCAGGACAACCAGAACCAAGGACGAAGTGACGGCGGAACTCATCGCAGAGGGCGAGACTGGTGTCTGGAAGCGGGACGGCCGTACGCTGTGGTCCGACCTAGACACTGTTATCGCTGGTCCCTACCGCAGATTCGAACAATTGAACGGAACCGACGACGCGACCCTCCGAGCAATCGCGGCCGGCTATCTCGCCGTGCGTTTTCTGGCCACACTGCTGCCGCTCGAAATTGCCAGCATCTGCAAAGACTACCTCGCGCCCCCTTTTGTCAACGACGTAGATCCAGACCAGTGGATTGCCCTGGGCGGCTACGGTCGGGCGTGGCTGGCAGACGACAGCTCCATGCCCCGCATGAAACGCACCACATTTTTCTACGAGCGACGCGTGTTAAACCAACGGGAAATGAAGTACATAGACAGACTACTAAGACTTCCTTACATCCACAACGAGGTCATTGCAAGAATTACGCCAGAATCGCTGGGAGGCCTCATGGCACAGCACGAGCCGCTGGCCCGCGCACACTTACGCAAACGCGCGGCACTTCACAACAGGCGCATCGCAGCTTTCCGAGCGAGAGTAGAACAGCTTGTTCGCGAAAGTTTGTAATTATCTTCCTAATAAAAACTCTTTAATCAGTTTGCAAACTCTCATTTTACTAATAAAGACCCGACCGCCCCCCCAAAAAATACTATCAAAGTTTGTCTCAGAGTGGCGTGACGGAGAGCCACTCGTACCAAGTGTTGGAGCCGTGGACGCCCAAGTCGGCGAGATCGGTCAGAGGCCGGGCCACTTTAGACTTGCCGTCAAATACTAACTGCCTCGCGGGGTCGACACCGTAGGCATGGCCGCCATGGATGAGTATACCCAGCGGAGCGGCTCTATCGGATAGCCAACCAGTACCACGCTTCTTCAGGGGCTTGCGCGAGACGATAGCCAACGACTGCCCATGCTTCTCCAATGCGTCCAAGTACTCGTAGAACACGGGGACGCAATCCACGGACTTCTTGAAGTCGGAGCGTAGCCTTTCCTTGTACCGCTTTGGCGCGTCGCACAAGTTGAACAAGGCCATGGCCAGGCACGCGTACGGCTTGTCAAGACGGTAGCGCTGTGCCACGGCCGTGCCTGCTGAGCAGGCTACGGCACGGGGCACGGCGCTAGAGTCACCGACCTGCCTGTACGGAGTGTCCTTGGCCATGACCTCCGCCTCGATCGTCCGCTGCCAGTGCTCAACTGCGTAGGGACCTTCCTCATCTTTCCACTTTAGTACGCAGTACTCGGGCTCCAGTGTCCACGAGCGGCGCTTGGTCCTCGGGTCCTCCCAGGTCACCTTGATGGCGCGCCCATCACTCTCCTTCCATCCACATCGCTTCTTTTCCTCGTCCGTGGGCCGCTGGAGCTCGTAGAAGCGGCACAGCTTGCCAGTAAAGACGTGCAGGCGGCGCCGCTTGCTAGGCATCTCCTCCTCCGGGGCAGGCGCGGGGGGCAGGGGCGCGGTCGGCAGCGGTAGCGGCGCCGTAGGCAGCGGCGGGTCCATCGTCAGGATGTTGATGTCCTCCTCCTCGTCCTCCTCCTCGTCCTCCTCTTCGTCCTCCTCCTCGCTCCCGCTATCCTGTCCCGTGGGCGCTGGCGCGGGCCGTGGCAGAGCGCGAACAGCGTCGCCGGGACGGTCGACTGGGCCCACAGGCATGCCTGCTGAGCAGGCTATACCTATGGACGCAGCGCCCTCTTGGCGAGCGAGCTCGTTCTCTGCCACCGGCGCTGGCCTTGGCCCGCTGTCGCCCAAGCTATCTTCCTTGCCGCTCGCTCGGTCGGCCACGCCACAGGCAACGCCGAGCACTGTCATGTACGCTATTGCACATACACACACAAGCTCGACCCCCCAACT